>JAUCNQ010115699.1:0-11166 GCA_032352715.1 Bougainvillia muscus
AAAAACAAATGTAAAACCTACCTAATCTTATGATGTATAGGAAAAGCTATTGGACTGTTCCTGCTCCAGCTTAACTATTTTTACCCTGTTAAACCAAAAGAAAACTTTGCACATAACCCTGGGGCTTATTAATAGGGTTAAGACTATTTTACATAAAAAAGGCAATTCTTTGTCATTATTCTTTCTAGAACAAGCCCTAAAATAATAAATCTTTATCAGGCACTAATCCAGGCCTCCGCAAAGCGAATGCTGCCCCTTTAACTATGATGTAGAAAGTTTACGTTACTACATAAATTGTGCACTTGTTAAACTTATCTGATGCTGCCTTCAAATACTACATTATGATAATACTAATGTATATACAGTATAAAATATGTTATTTTAAAGAACATCCAGATCAAGAAAACCAGTTCAAAGCATTAAACAGGTCTGTCTTTATACATACTTCGCATTAAGCGGAATATACACTAGACAAAAAAAATTAATCGACTAATTTTTTTAGTCCAATAGCATGCGCATTAAGACAATTTATTTGAGTTTTCATTTTTGATTTACTCTTGAAAAACATTTTCTCGCAACCTAAAGCGGGATTTACACTAGACGAAAAAGAAAATGCGCACTTGAATAAAACTTTGTCTATTGTGCAATTCTCCTTAAACAAAAAAACTGTTCCTGCTTTTTTTGAAAAAAAGTAGCAACGGTTTCTACTTTTTTTTCTTCATCCAAACTAATTTTTTCGTCAGAAAAATTGCGCAATAGTTAGTATTTTGTTAATCTGGATGAAAAACATTAGTCAACTTACTTTTTTCGTCTATAGTGTAAATCCCTATTTAGCCTTAACCTGAAATCTTTCTAATAAAGGTGTCAGTATAAAGTTCTAAAATGATAAGTTTGTAAATAATTTTATACTGATGCACAATTTTGTATTAGGTCTTTAACTGCTATCGTCACTTACTGAGAACACGACAGATCATATTTGCTGGGGATGTAGAGGCATTAGAAAAGTCAAGGTTAAAAATAAGAGATGCGTTTCTTGCCCAGAAACATTTAACAGAACCATCTGACATTGTGACGCAAATCCAAATTGCGGTGGAAACTGATGATTTTTTAAAACAGGGTGTTGTACAAGGTGCATATAGTTATGAAGATCAAGTTTACAAGCTCAAGATTAACGAATCAACAAAATTGCATGATAATGTTCCTTTGAAAGATATAAATGTTATTGACTTAAATAAATATCAAATACCAGATAAATATAAATAACCCACTTAAAATATTTTCTATGGAATCAAGATTGATTATATACCGAAAACCTGTATGCGTATGGGTGCGATTAAAATGAAAAACGATGTATGTATTGAAGCATTTCCTATTGTAGAGTTTAGATTGGATTTTGAAAATATTGTCAGTTATGTATGGTATCAGCTTCGGTTTACTGTATTAATTTTCATACAGAAGGAGTGTTTTTGTGCATACTTCATGTGTACAAAAACACTTCTTCTGTGATGAAAATGGTTCATATTACGATGCAAGTTTAGGTGTGCCAGCCGTTGTAATTTAGCTCTTGACTTGCAATTTGTAATGTTCGAAGTAAGGGCCCGTCCACAAAATTCGTATTGGAATTTGTATCAATTTTCATACAGAAGGAGTGTTTTTGTGCATATTTAGTGTGCACAAAAACACTCCTTCTGTGATGAAAATAGTTCGTATAACGATACGAATTTTGTGGATGGTCCCTAATGTTGTTAAGAATCGTCCTCAAAATGAGTATCACAAAGCATAACATTTTCATCACAAAAGACGTATAATTGCGCATACTAAGTATGCATCAAAAAACTGCTTCTGAATAAAAGTTGATATTAATTTTGTTGCGTACAGTACTGTTGTATACATTGCACATATTTTGTGAAGAATTAAATAATTACCTTGTTATTTGTATCAATCTCAAAACAACAATCTTCTACCTTGTGTCACAAAAGTTTCTTCCAGATTCAACAATGTATCAGTGGCATACGATATAGCATACCAGATGGCTCTTATATCGATGTTTAACTTTGTTGTTGCAGCCTTTAAATCTGGAATTCTTTAGATGATTATTAATGCAAATTGGAGGAGTTATGCAAGTTGCGTAATAAATAAGAGAATAAGTATTTGAATAATTCTATCCTGTAGCTTGTTCATTTATATTTTGATCGTGAAAACCTTAGATCCACATACCAATACCTAGAGGGCATGGTTTAATACCGGAATGATAACGGACTGTCAACAAGATTCGTATCGAAATTCGTAGCAAATTTTATACAGAAGGAGTGTTTTTGTGCACAAAAACACTTCTTCTGTGATGAAAATGGCTTGCATAACGATACGAATTTTGTGGCCGGTCACTAAAGATTACACTCACTGCAGATGAATTAGGAATTGTCTCATATTTGCTTATAACTTTGCTGTATGCCTAAACATTTTCATGTAGAAGAAGTGTCTTTCTGTTGTGCATACTTTGTATACACAATGAGACTTTTTTGTAAGGGTTCGTCTCAAAAAATTCGCTTAAATTCGCTTCACAAATCGCTTCATTTTCACCTCAGATGAAGTGTTATTGTGCATACAAAGTATACACAATAACACTTCATCTGAGATGAAAATTGACAGGGATGAAGCGAATTTATAAAGCGAATTTTTGAGACTGTTCCTAAGATGAAAATGAAAAGATTTGTGAAACACCGCAAGTTATTCGGGAGAAAATCTTTTTTAACACTTTTGTAGGTATAAATATAAAAGATGGCACAATATCTTGGTCAGGTTATTAGTACAAAAATGGATAAAACGGTGAAAGTGTGTGTTACAAGTCTTCGTCTTCATCCTGTTATCTTAAAGGTTTGTATTTGAGTGATAAATTTTATAAGGGACCCGCCTCAAAAAATCGCTTTAATTCTTCGTTTCACATATCGCTTCATTTTCACCTCAGATTAGGTGTTATTGTGCATACTGCATACAAAGTATGCACAATAACGCTTTATTTTGAGATGAAAATTGACAGGTATGAAGCGAATTATTAAAGCAAATTTTTGTGACCGGTCTACAAAATTCGTATCCCAAATTGTACCATTTTCATCACACAAGAAATGTCTTTGTGCATACTACTTATATAGACGCTCCTTTTGTATGATATTGATACAAATTTCCAGAAATTTTTTGTAATTAATCTTGACATGGATAATAAACTTAGCTTAGGAATTGTCTTAGGAATTCGTTTATCAATTCCCTCCCTTTTTATTTCTATCAACTTACATTTAGATGTAGCACCTTTGTATATAGTTTGTAAGCACAATGGCAGTTCAACCGAGATGCAAATGAAACGATTTGTGAATTGAAATAATATGAATTGAACCATAAAAAGCTATATGAGGCATGGGGACCAGAAGTTCGGCCCGGCTGTTTAGGATTTCATGCAGTAATCCAGGCCTTTGAAGTGTCGTCAATCGGGTGCCGCCCCTTTAATTACGGTGGAGAAAGTGTCCTTTTTATGTGTAAAATAGTCTATAGTTCTAAAAATACCTAGTTTTCAAAAAAACAAAGAAAACTTTACTTTAGTTTTAGGGGCCATCTAAAAAATTTACTTTAGAAATTCGCTTTATTGCTACCAATTTTTATCTAGCAAGAAGAGTCTTTTCTTCTTTTGAGTTTTCTTAGCTACGTATTGAGTCGTACTGAGTTTAATGAACGTCATGATTGAGTTTTCAGTTGATGGTGATGTGCCTGCATTTCTTCGGTGAAGTCTTATGTGAGACCCCTTGTTACACTTGCGTTATACATTTGTGTATGACCTCACTATGCATGTGTGATTACTTTATATTATTTTAGTATTGGAATCACAAGAAAGTTTATTTTGCACATGACGAAGATAATAACTGTAATGACGGTGATTATGTACTCATTAAAGAAAGTAGAAAATTAAGTAAACGGAAATGGTTTCGAGTTATAGACATTGTTGAAAAAGCACCCCAGATAACAGGAATTGATCCAGTGCAGACCTTAAAGGAAGATATGAAAGAAAGGACTTCTGTATAGCTACTTAATTAGAACATATGTCCACGTTTTCTTGGGAACTTTTATATCCCAAGTATGAATTATGAATTTTGTGGACACTCCTTTTGCTTGCTGTTATTTAACGAGCTTTAGGTGACATTAGGGAGTTACTGTGCAGTCTATTTTACGACGGTAATCCTGTTTTTACCTTTGTGCATTATAGGCTACTTGCATTCCATCCCTTTCAGGATGCATTCCAGGATGGAATGTACATAGTCTATATGCACAAGAGGTGAAATCGTTGTTGGCTGTGCGTAAACACCCTATTAATGATAGAACTGATATGAATTATAAATCGTCGGTTTTAAGATTTTTGTAATCACCTGACACTTACTTTGTATATATTTTCTATAGTTACCTTGAGAAAGAAATGTATTATGCTAAAACTCTTACAGTACTATATCATAGAAACTACAAACATGATTCGAAAGCAAATTTTTTACGGTGATTTTGGAGTGATGTATATCTGAAGATATATCCTCTGAAAATCTCCGAAAAAATTTATTTTGTAAAACTTATCAAGGACTTATACACCAAGAGACTACAGTGAAAATGGTAATAGGCTAATATTCTTAAAATTAATATGTACTATTTTATTTTATTGTTCATGTTGCAAGCGTATCACACATATATAATTTGAACCCTTCACAAATACGGAACTTCATTCTTCATTTATTATATAAGTTTTATGGATTCTATCCAGTCCTTGAAGTTCGCCTCAGAAGTCTTTTAACAAATTGTAATCTTCTTCAAGAATACTGTGACAGTAGAAATTCTTGCTGTGGAAACTGATGCCACAAAAGCGGATAGGTCTTCAACAAAAAGCTTGAAAATTGACAAGTTCCAAAGCGAACTTCAATCACTGAGTATATAACAAATCCTATCACTTTCATCTCGTTCATACTATGTATAATGTACAAAGACACTCCTGAATGAAAATGGTACGGATTTGCATACAAATATTGTGGACGGTCCCTTATTAACAAATATATTTGCTATCAAATTTTAATCATGGTAGTCTGCAATGTCTCAAAGGTTTAGGGACGGTCCCCAAAATTCGTATCATTTTCATCACAGATGAAGTGTTTTTGTATCATTTTCATCACAGATGAAGTGTTTTTGTAAATACTTAGTATTCATAAAACAATCCTTATGTATAAAATTTGATACAAATTTCGTTATAAATTTTTGGTAAAATCTGTTACAAATTGTAAAATTCTTTGCTGATATTGATCAACTTAAAGTCTGTTTAGATTTATGGTTAGCAGAAAAAATAATTATTTTACTTGTATTATTCTTCAGAAACTAAACAAATTAATGAAACTATGGATAAATTTACATTTGGTGGTAATCTGTCATTTGGAAAAGTCAAACAACGTGTACAGGCTGCACAGCAAGACTTAGGAGCCAGGTATTTTTTAATCAATTTTATTTTCAGTAGAGATGATATGTAAATTTTGCAGGATAAGTGAAGGAGAATCGATATAATCATTTCTGGAGTCTGTATCATCTTTCCCCTTATTTAGCAGGGAACTGTCTACAAAATCTACCCGATGAATCCATGCTAAAAAGTATGCAGAAAGACACTTTTTTGAATTGGAAATGGATCGATTTCAGATATGAATATTCGAAGCAATTGCTTTACGAATTCCTTATTGGTAAAAACTTTGTCGGTACGAAGTGATGAAATTATCAGCCGGTGACAGAAATTTGTACTGCTGAATAATTTGTACCAACGAAAATTTGTACTGGCGAATAATTTGTGCCGAGGAATAATTTGTACCATTACTAAAGTTTTTCCTATGCTTTCCTTGACAGTTATCTTTAAACTTTGGTAGGGTACTGATTGAGTATCTATCATTTGCTCTTGTAATTCCATTTCCCCTTACTCTTTTCTATTTTCAAACAGTTCTCCGTGCTTAATTTTTGTTTATAAGTGTTTAAGAGTTCAGAAACTAAAAAACGAGTAAATAGGCAAAAAAACAATCGGTACTACAGAAGTGCACAGATTATCCTGCGGGGAATTCATTATTAAACATTCAGAAATGGTACAAATTATTTGTTGGTACAAAGTGACTTAAATTTTCAGCAGGTGACGACAATTTGTACCGAAGAATAATTTGTACTGACAAAAATTTGTACCAATGAAGTTTCTACTGCTAAGGTGTCTTCGTACAGCCATACTGAGATTTATATGGGATTGTATCATGTATTTGTATCATCAAGGCCAGAAGATTCTGGCCTTGTTTAGCATTACAGTGGAGAGAGTTCGCTTCCTAACTCTGACATGTGAAATGATTAACATAATAATTAATTAACATTTGAATTTGTTGCTATACTGTATTGAAGACTCCAATACTTCTGACCAAGACAAAGTCATTTTGGACATGTTGTGTGAATGTTGATCAAGACAAAACAGTATCTTTTAGGAATTTAAATTTAACATAAATTAGACCATCAGTTGCTTTTACTGCAGTGCACGCCTATCAAGCATTCTTACAGTAAATTGGAAGTATATCTTCTAGAAATATAAATTTAACATTTTCAAATTTATCGTATCATAGATCTATAGAAAGTTGATATCGAAATTTGCATCTCTGGCTGAGGGACCGTCCACAAAATTTGTATCCTAAACTATATTATTTTCATCATAGCAGAATTGCCTTTGAGCATACTAAGTATACACAAATAGACTTCCTCTGAATGAATGCGTTTAATTTTATTGTAATTTTTTTTAGCTTCAAAAATATTGCTGATAAAGCTAAGAAAGAAGCTAAGATAGTAAACAAGAAAGCTAGGTAAGGAACCCTCTCAAAAATTCGCTTCATAAATTCGCTTCATTCCTGTCAATAGATGAAGTGTTATTGTGCATACTTTGTATGCACAATAAAGCTTCATCTGAGGTGAGAACAAAGCCATTTTGTGAACCTAATTAAAGCGAATTTTTGAGACAAACCCTAAGTTGTAAAATATCCGGTTTAATAAGTATCATGCAGGTTAAGCAAAAACATACCTTATTTATTGCAGAAATTACTGTTAAAACGTCCAACGATTTTGTTTTAATTTTTATAGTTCAAAATGTACACATCTTTTGTTTAGTTTCTTAAAAATTTCAAACACCAAACACAAATTACGATTAGCTGGATTCTGGCAGTCGGTTAGCACTTTGCTCTACAGCCAGTTAGAGTGAAGTTGATGCGAATTCGATCCTCACAACTTCTAACAAAACACAAGGTTCTGTGATTTATACGAGAGAGAGGTTCTTCTGGTGCTCCAGGCACTAATCCAGACCTTTTCATTCTGACATTTTGACGCTGCCCCTTAAATGAGGATGGTGAAAGTACCCCTTTTATGTGTCTTAGTTTTCTTTGAAAACTAGGTATTCATAGGGCTATGTTACAGAAATATCATTTAATTTATCTGACACTGTCCTCTTATTCTAGATTAGACCCTAAGCTTACACCAACATATCTTTATTTTATCCCGAAAGTCAAAAACTTTATATACACAAGTATACTTTGAACACGATAATTTACGATATAATACAACATATTCCTTTGCAGTGACATCTTGTGTGAACTATAAACGTGTTAGATTAAACTCTTCTTGAATGGGAAATGGTCTAATTCTGCTTCTGATAGGAAATTGATATTGTTCCTCATACAAATTTTGTTTCAATTTTTTTTTTTTAGGAACCGTCTCAAAAATTCGCTTTATGAATTCGCTTCATTCCTGTCAATTTTCATTACAGATGAAGTGGTATGCGCACAATAACACTTCATCTGAGGTAAAAATGAAGCGATTTGTGAAGCGAATTAAAGCAAATTTTTTAGACGAAACCTTAGGTAGCTGTATAAATTATTTCTGATTGGAAATTGATACGATATTCTATACAGTTTTTTTTTTTAATTTTATCTTTTTTTCATGTAGCAATGGAAATAAAGTTTAACTTTATGTTTTGTTATAGGAAAGCACTTGCAACAGAAGATGGCGGTGACCTCAGGTATCTGTATCTAACATAAACTGAAAAACATATATATATAGCATCTAATTAAGGAAATATTTAAGCTAGGCTGTATTCTTTGAAATTCATGTTGGTGGAGTCTCTTTATTTCAGAGAACTGAAATTGATGTGGTTCCCGTCTTGAAGAGTTAAAAGAAAACACAGGAAACAGATTTTTGGTCTTTCATCTCATTTTGTCTCAATTTCATATCAATGTTAAATCAGAAGAAGCGTTTTTGTGCATACCTTCTTATGTGAAGAAAATGGTGCGATATATAAGGCGGTGATAAATTTATTTCAAGTTTTGCGTAACTTTTTTTAAAACTAGGATGTGGCAATTAAATGCAGTATTAATTTGAACTTTGGAATCACTAATCTTCAATGTTCCAGCCATTTTATTCTTGTTTTCGTATTGCCTCAATTTTACTGTTTATTTTACAGAACATAATTGATAGCAAAAGCGATATGACTATAGCCTCGACTCGTTTTTGTAGTCTGCGACCAGACTACGTAAATGTAATTTGTAGTTGTGGTTGAAATGTTACATACAAAGGAAAATAAATTTATCAAATAGCAGAGCACCAGCTCTTTTCAAGACCTAGCAAATACGTAGATGCAGGAAAAGCCAAGATTAAAAGGGCTGTGGCTGTGAAAAGGAGATGTGTGCGTTTACACAAATCATGAAATCAATTTATCACGGCCTAAGGAGCCGTCTCAAAAATTTGCTTAAATTCGCTTCACAATTCGCTTCATTCCTAATAATTTTCACCTCAGATGAAGCGTTTTAAGTGTTACAATAACACTTCATCTAAGGTGAAAATGAAGCGAATTGTTTGAAAGCAACTTTTGTGGATTGTCCCCTAATGTTATTATTGTTTACAGGGAAGAATATGTTCTTGCAGTCAACTTAGATGCTGGTCACGAGACTTTTAAAAGGTATTTATATTACATTTTTTCTTAATGACTAATTTTAGTCTTTCATTTACAGAAAATCTAGAACAGGGTTTTAAATTGTGTTGTGTAGGACGGTCCACAACATTCGGTATGGAAATTTGTATCAAATTTCATACAGAAGCCCTAAAGCAATATTCTTAATGTTCGAAATGTTAGTTATAAATGGCCTTTTTCTCTCTCAAGCCATTTTAGAGACATTTTGTTTCAGAAGGAAATCTTGGAGCATCTATTTACGGTATTCTTCTAAAATAATTCATTATAGATTCCAAGAAAATTGGGCCATAATGCATCATGAATCTATTGACAATGTGAAAAGAGCAGAGGTTTGTTTGTGATTCAGCAATGCTAGTCCTTGGAGATAACTTTTAATGGAGATACATATATAAATTTGGATCCCTTCATCTGAAGGAATCAACCATCATCGTTGGCGCCGAAAGAAACATACACACATCTGCACTTTTTACACCCTTTGCACTTTTTACCCCCCCTCTCTATACATGGTGTAAAAAGTGTAAAATGTAAAATCAAGAAATTGCATTCAATGATACCCCAAAGTGAGAAAGGAATGCGAGGGCAGGTATGAAAAGGGTAAAAAGTGTAAAAGGTGCGCCAGGAAGAAATGTTTCAATCTTTAATCGGAATGTTTTTGTATTCCTTGTGCATATATCTTGAAAGTTTTCTAGATGTTATGCTCGGTTTTTTGGAAGTGGATTGAACTTCTAGTCTGGAAACCAATTAATCTAGCAGATTGGTTTCATATATTTCAAGAATCTGGTTTTATTTATAAAACTTGAAATACTATTAGCCAAAGCTTTTCAAAGGTTTATTCATCTTAAATTAATCCTTTAACTTTTTCTCTACTGATGAAGAAATATTAATTTTGGAGTGACGCCTAAAAACTTTGATTTATAAACTAGCTACGTTTCTATCACCCAGGTGAGAATTCCTGTGGGATCCCATCAGCTTGCCAATTCCTGTCGGATTTCTTGCAAAGATCTTACATGAATGCTCTTGGCAAGTTTTTTTTTACCAGTGAGTGCCTAACAGTAACATATAGTTCTGTGTTGAAACTCTTTCTAAAAAGTTGAACATCATGTGAATTTATTTACAAAGCAGTGGTTAAAATATATTGAATACTTACATGAACTCAATGGCGTCCTATCAGTTTAATAAGGGCACTATTATGTAAAAGAGTTCTAAAAATACCTAGTTTTCAAAGGAAACGAGGTATTTTTAGAACTACTTTACATACAAGATACCTAGTTTTCAAAGGAGAGTGATGCTCGTTTGCTATTATTATCCATGAGGCAGCATCACATTGACAGACACTTCCACAAACTCGGATTAGTATCTAATATGTAGTTCTGTGTTTAAAACCCCTTTCTAGAAAGTTGAACATCATGTGAATGTATTTACAAAGCAATGGTTGAAATATAATGAATACCTACATGAATTCCATGGGAATCTACTAGTACTGCCTGATGTTATTGCAAAAGTTGAAATCGCTCAAAAGAGAATAGGTATAAATTGAATCCTAAAGTAATATTGTTTTCTCTTTGGAGAAAGTCAAACTGGTATCAAAAACGACTATCTCCAGGAATGTAGAACAATCGCAGTAACCTAGACTATTATATTGCTGAAAAAGAAAGGACCTTTTAACAGATTTTTTTTTTTTTGCTTAAGGATGAATGGAATACCAGCAGTGTGTGTTATATTTATTTGTATTGTCAGTCAAGTATGCCGAGATTTTGAAGAAGTGATAAAAAAGGCACAATACAATTATAGCAACGAATAAAAATAATTTTGAGTTTTAATTTGGAACAATTTTGAATTATAGCAAGCCATGAGAAGGAGATGAGATAATTGATAAAACGAAATTTTGTTAATTAAATAAAAACGAATGCAATACCTATATAATGACATGAAATAACAGATTCAATTTAGGAACTGGTCACAAAATTCTTATCTAGTTTCCTCACAGAAGAAGTGTCTTGTTGCTTACTAAATATGCAAAAATATACTTTTTCTGAATGAAAATTGCGGAAATATCCCTCCAGAGGTGTTCTTCAAAATATCTGTTCTGTAAATATGCAGCAAATCTCTAAAAAATCGAGCATGGTGGA
>JAUCNQ010115710.1:0-11163 GCA_032352715.1 Bougainvillia muscus
CATATGACTCTTGAGAAACATGTTTATTACAACTAAGTCCTCGTGGTATAAAGATGCTCAATAGCCTTTTACAAATTGCAATCAAACATGGAGAGTAACATTTTAATAACAGAGATTAAATTTACTGAGAAAAAGTGATGTACTTGAAGAAAGCAAATTTTGTTATAACAATATGTGTATGGTTTGTGTATGTGCATAAAAACAATTGACAGTTTCCTTCCGAAATAAAATTGCGAAGAAAACACTGAAAACTTGCGTAGAAAACTGTTTCAAAAGTTGCGGAGAAAACACTGAAAAGTTGCGGAGAAAACACCGAAAGGTTGCGGAGAAAACACTGAAAAGTTGCGGAGAAAACACTGAAAGTTGCGGAGAAAACACTCAAAACCTGCGGAGAAAACTGTCTCAAATGTTGCGGTCAGGATCAGTTTCCTGATCCACGCATGCTTTTACGGAAATTTTGATGACGTAAAATTATTTCGTATAGACTTTAACCTAGTCAAAAGCAATAGGAAGGAAAACAGAACTCATTAATTTTTAATGGTTTAACGATTGATTGCTAGCCTTTTAACGATAATTTGTGAACTATTAGAAATAATCCGTTTTAGTCTCCATCTTTTGCCTCGTCTTAAAGCTACCTTCCATTTTTGCTTCTTGAATATCTCAGCAACCTTTGATACATACATCTCAAATTTCTCTTTCTTGAAATTTTAAGGCTTTGCATGGGTTCAGTCCCGATTTCATGAGGGACATTTTCATGGCTACAGTTACTCCTTACTGCTTGAAGAGAACACAACTCCTAGTGCTGCCACCAACCACTGCAGTGACATATAGCACTAGTGTCATACGTTATAAAGCTCCCCTGCTGTTGAATGCCTTGCCCTCGGAAGTAAAGGATGTGTGTAGCATCTTAACCCCTTTAACCCTGGGCGAAAATCAAATATGGCGCCATTTTTTTTTATTTACCCAAAATGCATTCGAACACTTTTTAGGACCCTTAACTTTACTGTATATCAATTACCGCAAATGCTCTGGTTAACGCCCGGTCTATATTTAACACCCCTCTCCAATAAACGCCCCTCCCTTAAACTCGAAAAAGGGCGTTTATTGGATAAAATGGGAAAGTCTATGTAAAAGCTGATGACGAAGACGATTCTGTTTACGTTGAGTAAGAATTTATTGTTTTTATTTTGTAAGAAAACTCGACTTTTAAATAACCCCTCTCTAATAAACGCCCACCCTAAAACTTCAAAAACTTTTTAAACGCCCAGGGCCATTATTTGAGCACTAACGGTATTTGATACAAAATTTGATACAACTTTAAAACAAACGTAAATTCGGTATGATAATTTCCCAATTTTACAGGCTAATTATGACGTAATCAAGGATAGTGCAAACCCAAAACACATGTTCAGGGTAATGTTAAATATCTTTTGAACCGCTAAGATTCGTATGAAGAACGTATACAATTTTTTGAAATCGTCTTGTTATTGCCTATCGAATGAGCTATTTTTCATCCCCTATAGCTGTGTCGGTAAGATGAAAGAGATCATGGCCCGATTTTGCTTGCAAGAGAACAAGTCCCCTTCGTTTTATTTTTTCGATATTTTTTTATGTCATAACAATCCTCATAATAAGAGCTAAAAAAGATTTTGAATTTTATTGGATAAAATGAGAAAAAAAGCTACATTTTCCTACTTTTTCACTATTTTCATGTGGTTTGGGTTTAAACTATACCTAGCCGAAAAAAGACGCCAAGCCGAATTTGATACGTTTTTATGTGCTGATTAACATTTATGCAAAGTTTCAATAGTTTAGCATTGTGAATGTGTTACCTTATCGGACATAACTTTGCCGGACAAAGTGACCGGACAAAATTTTGTCCGACGAAAAGTTTTATCGGACGAAAGATTTGGTCGAAATCTGAATAAGCAGATTGTCAAATATTTATGTACTTAATATTCTTTTAAAGACATGTCTTGTAGCACGAGATATAATCAATAATTAATATTAAACTTTTATTTTGGCTGACGTGCTATTTTGTTACAAGTGATATTTCAGCCTGTCTTGACGAAGGTTATTGTCAAACTCAAAGTACTTATGTACTAAGTATATCAAAGTATATCGAATGACATATCTAGTATATCAAACGATATACTTACAACCGTGTGCATAAATTATTAGACTATAGCGTTCGAAATATAGCGATTCGGGAGCCACAAGTGTAAGTTATTTTTTCTAAATGACTCAAGAGACGGTTTTTCAGCTTGCGGATCAGCTTTTTTTGAGTTGTGACTCCCTCGTGATGTCTGCAGCCAAACCTTGACGCACCCTATTGTAAAATATTCGCTTTGCAGCCATGATTTAACTAATAGGCGCAAAAACCAACACGAGGGAAAATCAGTTTTTCTACAAAATCAAAATCCTAGACTGACAAGTCTATATGGAGACAATTCCTGTGACAAAGTTTTATCTTCAGACATTCAGTTGTTCCAATCTGATACTTGCACAAGAGGCCAGAAAAACCTACCGTCTTATTAATATTTTACACACGATTGTAGTATATCATATGATATACCTAGTATACCAAATTAAATACCTAGTATATCATTTGATATACTTAGTATATCATTCGATTTATCTTCTTCCTTGGATATCAACTGCTGGGGTTAAAGAGGACAAGATGGACATAAACTAGATCAAAGATTTTGTAAATTTGCTCTTAATGAATCAGTTGGTCGGTTGTGGTTTTCCTTGAAGCTGCCCTGTATGTTTGGAAGAAAAGAGAACACAGCGTGCCACTCATCCTTCAACTCATTACCGGCTTTCATGTGCGAAGTGCATACGGAGCACATTTCGCAATTGGGGACATTTTTCGAAATTAGCGGGGAAAACAACAGGCGAAAGAATGAAAAAAGTTTTGATTTTCAACTTTTGATTACTTTTTAAAATAGTTAACGTATAACATGAGTATTAAAATTGTAAGGAATATTTGAAATACCATTAATTTTTAACATCAAATATATTTACAAAATCAAAATAATAAATAAAAGCAAGACAGGAGAAGGGAGCTCTCTACCTGCAGTGAAAATTTTCTTGAAGTTCTAACATATGTAGACTATTCCCAATTTTCTGAATCCTAAATTTTGAATGTTCTATAATATGTACCCTACTTTAATTTCGAATTTATGAAAGAAACTTCGTAGCTATAAAGGCTGAAATTCAATGAATTATATATAGGGTAAGAAACATTTGTGGATCGAATTGAGAAAATGTTAAGTAATTCAAGGCTCAAGGCGTTGCTTAGGTTTATTATAAAAAAAATGTGTAGCTATGCTGTTAATCCCCAGTAGTTTGAAACGCTTTAAAAAAGTTATTGAAGATCATGAAATATAGCCACAATCGCGGACAAAATTAGATGAAACAAAATTCTGTAAGCCCTTCACCCCCCCCCCCCCCCCCCCCGGTATCAATGTTGAGTTTTTATTGGCTTGTGGATGTTGGCATCTACTCCAGCATTGCAACCAATCACTCCAACATTGATACATACAGGGGGAGGGGGGGGGGGGGGTTCTGGGTACAAGAAACTTTTTGTTTCATTATTTTTGTCCAGGATTGACTTTGTTTTTTTGCACTTAGTTTTTTTTTAAGGCCATATTCAGGAACTTTTATTTGGTTTTTACGCTCCGAAGTAAAACACCCCTTGGAAGGTTTTCGGTTTCAATTCTCTGTGTTTCCAATATTGCTTCTTTGCCACTACATGCAGAAATCTGTTGAAAACTGCTGGAAGTATCAGATTAAGAAACAACACTAAAAAATTCTGCAAAAAGGAAATTTTATGAAAAGCTATGTTTTCCACGTGCTCAACATGCAGAAACCTGGTGAAAACCTTATTAAACTCAACAAGTGTCATACGTGAGGTATGGTTGGAGGCTCTATGTCTGGTAGGAGGAGGGGGTGTTTGAGGAGGAGGGACTTGGGCGTGCTACGTAATAGTGGTGGTTTGATAGTGTAACAAAACTTTGTTATTGCAACGAAAAAAACTTTCTTTTTAGACAGATCATTTTTAGCGGCTTCAACAAATGAACTTTTTTTATGCGTCACAGTTCTCTGATGTGTCACCGTACCAATATCGGCAAATTTCTGCAGGAATAAGCTGAAATTGATGCGTCGCCATGCGTCACCGTCATTTTTTATTTAAAAATGGTGACTAATCAATTTCAGCTTATTCCTGCAGCAATTTGCCAGTATTTGTACGGTGACGCATGAACGGTGACACATGAAAAAAGGTTCATACGTTTAAACCTCTAAAAATGAAAGTTCATATTCATTTTCATTCAAAGAAGAGGTGTCTTTGTATGCACAATGACACTTCTTCTTTGATATGAAAATCCATATCTATACTCACTCAGTGGAGGAGTGTCTTCTTGCATACCTCGTATGCACAATGACACTCCCTCTGTGATATGAAAATGGTATTTTCGCCTGTAACTTTGTTTTGATCATGTGATCATTTGCTAAACTCTAATTGGTTCGATTTTTGTTTTGATTCAGTGTAAAAAAACACGAATCTGTTCGCATGGCACACATTTGTGGAATGGTCTCTGACCATGTGAAGATGACCAAAAAAGATCCTTTCTTATATTTCTTTGCCTTACATAGGTTCTATTTTCTATTTGAATGAGTTTCCTTTTTAAAACATTTATCAAGTGTATATTGCTCCTGCTTCTTGCAGGGTGACTTGTTTTATTGGTTTATTTTGTTCGTTTGTGATGTTTTTAGTTATTTACTTAGATTTTAAATGAGCCTCTTGTTTTGTCAAAATATATTTATTTGTTTGTGGTTGCGGCTGTTGTAGTGTGGGGGAACAGCCATATGTCAGTAATATTTTCCTTCTTCGCCATCTCTCTTGTGCTGCCTGTCTGTCTGTCTACATAAGTTCACAAACGTGAACTTTTCCCTATAACTTTTTTTCTGTACAGTATTAAGAGATGCCCTTTGGTGACTTTTAATAATAATTATTTATTGGCTACACAATGATAAAAAAAAATCTGACATTATTTGGCCCTTTAGCGCCCAGACGCCCTCTGAAAGTATTATCCCATTAAGTTTCCTCAAATAATTATTTTTGAACTTTTTTTTAATCGACCAATAAGGCTTCAAGAAGAATATTTTTGAATGTAATGCGCATATTTTATGTCAAACAGTAACAATTTAGCTGCTCAGTGCTTCTGTTTCCTTCAAGGGCGTTAATTTTAGAAAATCATCAAAATTCCGGGGGAGAACTTGACGTCATAGTTGAAACGGCGACGTCAGAATGACGGACTTGTGATGTTGTACCACTGTGCTAAGTTTTAAGACATAAGTATAAGGTTAACACCTTATTTGGGGGTGTGGTACTTTGTACCCCACCCCGGTATATTTGAGACCAAAAAAGCCTGGTATTAATAGGGTTAAAGATTTTATCATACAACCTACAGAAATCTGAAGTATAACGCTCACAAGTCCAGCAAATTGTTTGATAAAATCGTTAAATAATAACATAACTTTTTATACAGTGTATCTTATTAACACGTAACTGGTATTCTCTTATATGAATGATCTGAATGGTATATAAAAGTAAATTCTTTCCTGAACGTTCCGTAATTGCATTTAAATTCTCTGAAAATATTTAAATATGAAATGGCTTTCATTAATTTAGTTAGAAGAAGAAATTGGTGAATTTGAAGATCAACTTGAGAATGAAGAGGATCGAGCAGAAGCAGCAGAGGAGTAAGCTTTTAACTGCGTTTTATATAGCATAATCTAGTCTACCTTAGCCCTGTTAGGCCTAGGGCTAGGAAGGTCACAGCCTTTATAACTCTGGAATGTCCTCATAACATAAAACTTGGTACATTTATCCTCCCCTTGATATGAACTTGCTGACGTTAATTTTTATGACGTGATCTTTTCGTCGGTGTTGTCGTCGGGTATGTAGAAAACCCTGAAAAATGTGTATTTTACTTAAAATCATATAAAATCCAATTTAGTTAAGTTTTTAAATATTAGTTCTATATTTGGTCTATTCACGGAATATACCACCTGCTTGTTTAGAAAGACCGGAAATCTGGAATTTATAGGAAAAAGTAAAAATCAGGAAAATCGAGGAAATTTTCCTAAAATTAATCCGAAATGTTCTGATAAAAACTACATTTGTGCCCAGTTTCAAGGAAAGTGAAGTATACAGTAAGAAGATATTGCAATTTTAGGAGTGGTATCGACTGATAGCCAATAACGTCGAAAATGGAAATACAATTAAACTTGGAGAAAATGTGGGAAAGTAATAAATATTAAAAGTGGCAAAGTATCAACATCTACTATGATTCTCAGTAAAAGTGCCAGCAGACGGGTCTCATGCCTCCTCCCCCTTCTCTAGGCTTTATATAGTTCGATGGCCACACATTAAATAGGTTATAGAGTTAGATGGCCACACGATCCTTTTTAAACATTACGAATAAGTTAATTGAGTAAGAAATCCTTCTAGTTCTTTTTTATTATTCAGACGTGTTAAAGCATTAGAAATGGAAGTTCTACAAGTGGGTAATAACCTACGTACTATGGAAATTAGCGAAGACAAAGCCAATCAACGTGAAGATTCCGCATCGCAGAAAATTGCAGAACTTAGTGAAAAATATCAAGTTGCTTCAGAAGCTGCTGAAAGGTTTGAAACTCAAGCAGCAGCTCTTGAACAAACACAAGATGAACTCGAAGGTAAAAATATAGTTAAATTTCTAACCCCACGAAAACTTTTAATCGGTCTTATTTATTCCGTCCAACCTCGTTCCCAGGGCCGTTTTTCTCTTTTTGAGTATGAGGACGGCGAGAAGAAAAGACCCTGGTCATAATCAAAAAGAGAAAAACGGCGCTGGGTTCGAGTTTGAAGTTTCAGAATTTTTAATTTAGCTCCGAACCAAAACAGGTGTAGAAATAAAGCTAAGCTTTTAAACGAATAGTTAAACAACCATACCGACCGACAAACGATGTGGTTAAAACGTGATTTGGTCATGTGAGTGAGCACTGGAACAATTACGTATTTATTTAAAGGTAGACAAATAATGTTTTATTTTTTTAGAAAAACTGACCGAAGAAAGGGAAAAACACAACAAGACTAAACGAGAAATGGAACAAACGTTATCCGAAATCCAAGAAATGAACGTCTAAAGTTTAAAATATTGTTGTTGTATTTTTATTTTTATTTTTATTTTGGACAAAGACATTAGCCTAGTGTTGATTCACTAAAGAGTAGATTCCTCCATCGATTGTAATAATTGTACATTGTTGAAATCATGTAACTTGTAATCCTGGAAATCGAAGGATCGTTTACAATTAAAGAAACTTTTGGTGCCTTCGGAATGAAGTGAAATCGTTGCAATTTGCACGATAAGTAGCTATATTAAGAATCGATATTTTTATTTCAAAAATGTTAGTCCTATCCAACAGACACTAATTCAAAACTTAATTTTGTGTCGGGTGAGTACTGGATTATAAGTGAGTAAATGTAATGTCGTTTTTAATCAGGAAGTAATCCCTTACATACTTGAAACTTATTTACAATAAAGCCCTTGGTGTTACTTTAAGATAGCCTTCAATGTACTGTATTTTCAAACGTTACATTAACACATGATAAAGATACTTTCTTACTAACTTAAGTACTACCTTATAATAGGAACTTAACGAAAGACAAAACAATCTCGGATTTTTAAAATTCGCGTTAATAACATACCCCTAAATTAAAGGTGAGGAAAATTTCCCGGACGTTAAAAATTACTTCGTTAGTCATTAGGCATTGTTAGCCGTTTCAATTTTTCTTTGTTTAAATAATCTCCTTTAAAGGTTTCCGCCCGTAAAACATCAAGTGTACTTACTTCAATTCTAGCTATCTCATAAATAAAGAATTGGATAATCGTTTTGCGTAATTCGCTCTCTGGAAAACATATACAAATGTTACCTCTCAACAAGAAGCATACCGTCCTTCGCCGTCATTTTTGAAAACAGTAAAATCCCTATTGTGACGAAATGTAGGAGAAGCATAACATGGGCCAAATTAAAGCTCGAGGTTATCCCCCGGTAATCAAATGGCAAAACCTAAAACTCACCATGTCTCTAACATACTACTCTCAAAAAACTTTCCAATAACCAAAATTAATATCTCTTCACAGAATGATGTTTTTGTTATGATAAAAGCATTGATCTAAAAATATTTCTTACGACTGCACGCTCCTCCACGTTCCTTCATGGTTCAAGTATATCTGATCCTGGTTATTTTTAATTCAACTAACACATAAAGTATTACGGGCCGACATCAAGGACTAAACGTATGAATGTAAAAATTTGTCCGGACAATCGTCTCGGTATAGACAGATTATCCGGATTTTAAAGTACAAATGATTTTACCAAAAAATAATAATCTCAAATCGAACAAGCTGAAAGAACTGTCTTGGGGTTTAATTTTACAATCAACAACAGTTAAACTTGTGGTTCTCTCAAATCGTTAATTTTGGAGTTCTAGTGTCATTATTGCCTCTAATTATTTGTCAAGCAGGATTTTTTTCTTTGACCTTAATTCGTTTTCCTAAAATATAGTGTCCTGATGACCCGTAAAGAGTGAACGCCTAACCTAAGTGTGTTAAAAACGAGTAAAACCCCACCCGGTATACATATGCGTTATTACACATACAATTTACAGACCCGAATACTTTGAATAATAAAAAAAATCTAGACTAAAAAAAAAGACGAAAAAAAAAGACGAAGCGGGCGCAGTAGCCGTTAAGTACGAAAGAAGTGCGCGGAGTGCAATATAGCAATATTGAGAAGAGCACCGAAATGAGCCTTCTGGGCCATCGTACACAGTATTAACGCCGTATTTACTTATTTGCCGTACCCTATTCCGTATGGTGGGGGGATTCCGCCCCCTCCCCCTCTGTTTTTATTTTGAATATCTTAAGCTTGGCTACCATCATGTTGATGCCAATTTTTTCGGACATTATGTTTTGTAAGTATATCCACGTTTGCAGAACATTTTACAATAATTGGGTCACGTGGTTTTCAGTTATGACATTTTTGTCACGTAATTTCTGAATAAATTTTATTTCTCAAGTTTCCTAATTTTTTGTTTTTTTCTGCATAAGTTTAAAGTATTATTGTAATTGTGATTCTATTAAACATATTTGACCTACTATATATTGCTGACGCTTTTCTGTCTCATTCTGGTCCCCATACGTACGAGGAAAAAAAATACCCCATGCGGAATGGGGTTAAACTATGGAAAGAAATTACATTGGGAACACCTTTTAGGTATAACTGTTTATTTTTGCTCTTTTGCCACATTACCGACTTTGAGCTATTTTGCGTGTGATAAATAGTGAATGAATTGGCGTGTGTTGTTATCTTATCTTTGTCGCAAAAGCAGGTAAACCATCCCTAGCCTGACACGGGAAACCTTATCTACAGGGCTTTTATGTTTTTATATACGGATAAAGACTCTGTCTTTGTATAAACAAAGTGAATAGACAGCCCCGGAGTTGGGGTTGAAGTACCAGTTTAGGTCGATTCCTGGTTGAGAAAATACTTTAGTTCGGTATGCCAACTTGGTTACTGTACCTCGTTTCCTTTGCACGCTATTTGCTACAAAATTCTTTGAAATGAAAACTAAACTTTCTTGTTTAGAATCCAAAGCTTAGGGTATTTCACAGAGAAATAAAAAAAGGAATACAATAAATTCAGGCAGCCAGCCAACCACGCCTGACCGAGTCTGCAAAAAAGCAAGCCTCTTCCTCAGTATGTCACGAAGTAACTAATTCGTGACAATTTACACACAAGAAAAACAAGAAGCCTTACAGCTTTGTCCTCTCGGTCAGACTGCAAACTAGGATTTATTTTAGAGGACGAATGCCACTATTTTGAATGTAGAAACCGGTTGAGTTCATCATCAACGGGTTCATCATCATTTAAAATTATCAATGATTTCGATTGACTTTAGCGGATTAGGGGCAAAAGTGCAAAAACAAATTCCGAAATAATTTCTTCCCAACCGCGATCCCAGGGCATTTTGTATCTTTCTGATTCTATCTTTGGATAGCCGATTCAATCTCCCTGATGCATTCAAATATCCAAACAAAAAGAAAGATACAAAATGCCCTGGAACCGAGGTTGATTTACTAACACATAATTGGAATTATTGGCACCGATTATTTTAGAAAAATAATGATGCACTTTGAAAACTCGAAAAAGTGAATGAACAAAATAAGTGCGGAATGAGAAAGTCCTAAAATAACTTTCGGTAAAATTCGGACTAATTTGTTCCGCACAGACGCGTTACCCTTCCCCAAATCGCACTAAAAAATTCCGTACCATTCAAATGAAATACGCAATTCGCACTAAAAATATTCCCAACACTCCAGAATAATAATTCTCTTTTAACTTAGTACATACATGTAAGATGACGAAAAAGTCTGTGTATTTAGTTACAGGAAACTAAAAATATCGGGCCCAGGGTAGACCCACGGTTTAAACCTACCTCGACAGGTTAATTTGTTAGTTCGGGAGAAGAAAATGAAGCTGGTACTTTGTAATATCCTGTGTGCAATCTCTCTTCCATGACTTAGAAATTCAGTCAGCTCTCGATATCTCGAATACTCGAACAAATCCTTCCGTCCTCTGGTCATATTAAGCACGCACTTCGCGCTCTCGATATTCTATTTGTATTTTTGAACTATTTTGTAGATCCAGGAACGAGGTTAAAATAAGGAAGCGTGGCGGTCGCGCGAACATAGAAAATGACAACCTCAACCCGCAGGGCATTTTCGTATCGGCTATCAAAACAATCAGAAAGATTGGGAAAAGGGAGCGACTATTTTATGGTCTAAAGTTCTAGAGATATATAGCGTCGACTGTATTTGGTTCAATAATTAACTGGGAAGATTCCAAGTTCTTGAAACCAGTTTGCGTGCTGACTCACAAAATATTTAATTCCTGAGCATTTGCGACTTCCTTCATCACGCGCTATTCTCCGTAGATACTAAAACATGGAACAAGCCAAAATAGGCCAAAGTAGGCCAAAACACGCCACAACAATCCAAAACGACCCAAATCACCCCAAAACACTCTTGAAAACTGCTGAAACCTCAA
>JAUCNQ010115720.1:0-11156 GCA_032352715.1 Bougainvillia muscus
CATACTTAGTATGCACAAAAACACTCCTTTTGTGATGAAAATGGTTCGTATAACGATACGAATTTTGTGGACGGTCCATAAATAAGATTTTACACAAGATGCAACTTAACGGAATAAAATTCACATGAAAAATCTCAGGTTACTTGGGTACAGGTTTTTTATAAGTAACTCAATTATTGATTTCAAAGTTACAAAGGAGTTGCTAAGGCATGTAAGCAATTTTGTTTTCTAACGTGTGTTTAAAGAATAAAAAACTAAATTAAATTTACCACTTGAGGATAATTGAAACCTGTCATCCCTCCACTGTTTGTCATGTTATTCAGTATTCAGCCTTAGTTGCTTACCTTTATTTGAAAATTGGCCTGGCTGGTTGCTAAGGAGTTGCTTAGTTTTTACCCAAATCCCAGCCTCAACCCTTTGCAACTCAGTTGCTTATAAAAAAACGATGTGTAATAAATAATTTTAAATTTTAAATAATCTCATTTATCACTTAGGAAGGTGGAAAAATTTGCAATCACGTCAAAATATAAATCTTTTTCAATATAATTACTCTCATAGAAAGTAAGTGCGTTAAAAGGTGCAGTCTGTGTGTAATATTACCATATAGTTCTGTTTAGTGATGATATGAGTTAATTTAGGTCTTTTCTTTATATATATTGGGTGTTATAACGTTTTCGAATAATACACGCTGTATGTACCGGCTCATTTTCACCTTAGATGAAGTGTTATTGTAACACGTATGTGTTACAATAACACTTCATCTGAGGTGAAAATTCACTCGCTGTATATACCGGCACTAATCCCGACCTTTTAATTTTCACCTCAGATGAAGTGTTATTGTAACACTTATGTGTTACAATAACACTTCATCTAAGGTGAAAATGGACTTTTCCTCTTGAATTATGATAATGAAAGTGTTTCTTCTTTGAAAACTAGGTATTTACAGGACTCAATTACACAAAAATTGGCCTTATTCAACTGATTGGACTCGATCCTGCTATTCTAGATTAGACTTTAATATACGTTATAATTACTGGTGTGAAGGAGTGATTATAAACTTGGATGTTTTGAATTAAAAAGGATATACCAATTATCTACTTTGTACGCTCAGATCATCTCGCAACATCTATCTTACATTTTGTTCTTACCTTAGTTAACTTGACATGCATTCATCTTTGAAGTAGAGCTACTAAGACGTTTTAGGAAATTAAACTTTAAAAGATAAGTAGTATACCGTTAAAGTACGATAGTAGGTGCCTCCGTTAGAAGCCGCCCCCCTCATAGTAGGCATATTTTAATAGGCCACCAAAAAAACTCCCATAGTAAACATCCGATAGTTACCTCCAATTGTAGGCGCCCTCAGAAAGAAAGCGCATTAAAGGGCTACTAAAACTGAAGGAAAGCGGTGCCTACTATCAGACTTCTACGGTATATTCAGGGACTGATCAAGGTCTGGAATTATGATGGCAAAAGTACCCCTTTTATGTAAAATAGCCCTAAAAATACCTGGTTTTCTTTAAAAACTAGATATTTCAGGGCTATTTTTCAAAAAATTTTACCTGATCGGACGCTACCCTCCCGTTTCAGATTAGAGCCTGATAATACTCTTCATAATTACTTATATGCAGGCCTTGATGTGAGTAAATTGTTGATGCTTGAAAAAACGCGCACCTTAGAAGTCCGAGGTGCTCTTTTCAAACACCTAATTTTTAAGGGAAAATAAGAAAACTAAATAAAGCAACAGAAGTTATGATTGCTCCTTGAAACGATATTCGAACGATGATTTCGATGAAATATATAGCTGAAGTTTATAAAAGAGTAATTTGCTCAGCAAATGAGCACAGATTTTTACAATATTAATACGGATCATCTATGTAGATGAGCTGTAGGTGTGCTTGCGCGATCATGCATCTCTTACGGCAAGGCCTGTATCAAAATTTTAATTAACTTCTATATAAGATTTCCAAAATTTTAGTTTATACAAAGCTACTGAAGTGACATTTTCTAAAATTCCTCAGTGACTGGTTTCTACTATCATGGTTAAAAAGGTTTAACGTATTTATTTTCAATGATACAAAAGAGGGTTTTCTTTCAGCTTCCATTATCACTGTAGACTAAAGACTTGAGCTGATCTTGAGTTTAGAATTGTGACTCCATCATGGAGTCTGCAACCAGGCCTTGACTTGCCTTGTCATGAAACAACTCGCTTCAGGCATTATTTAACTAATAAGGTGCTAAAACTGACATTAGGACAGATCAGTTTTACTTCAAAATCACAAGATAAATAGTCTTCGTGTGACAAGATACTCAGGTATTTAACCATTCTTCTTTGTTACTATGCCAACAGAGTGGGAGCAATTCCATGAATAGCCCGAAAAACCCAATGTGTCAATAATTCTTAATTTTCACTAACGATCCAAGTAATAATAACGCAGGTCCTAATCCAAGCCTTTAAAAGGTCTGCCAAAATTACGTTCTCTGATAGATTACCGTGATGAAAGTGCCCATGGTATGTTAAATAACCCTAAAATTACCTAGTTTTCTAGGTATTTTGAGAGTTATTTTACATAAATAATGCCCTTATTACACTGATCGAACAATGTCATGATATTCTAGATTAGACCCTCTAAAGCAAATTATGTTCTTTAAAAGTTTTCCGATGTTGATTCTTCCTAAACTTGATTTGTAGCACTCTCTCAACAATACAATCAAACATTGAGTTATATTGCCAGATATTGATTGGATTGCAAATCGTACCATAGGTATTCTTGTGCTTACTCCTTCTTACTTGACTTCTGAATAAAAACAGACACGATTTCTCATATAAATTTTGTTTTCGTTTGTATATTCTCTCATTTGTTGGGGTATATGGAGTTCCAAGTCATCCAGGCACCGGTAATGTTAGTTGACAGGGTAGTAAAAAATATCATTGATATGTTTTGATAAGGGTTCGTCTCAAAAATTCGCTTCAAATTCGCTTAGCAATTCGCTTCATTTTCATCTTAGATGAAGTGTTATTGTAACACATAAGTGTTTAAAGCGAATTTTTGAGATGGTCCCTAACTTTCATATAAAAAGTACCTGGTCTCAATCATATATGTAAAATAAACTTAAGTTTTTCCCCCTGTTTTCTACCTTGACTTTTCTGAGTAAAATAGCACTATTTGCT
The DNA here is from genome assembly GCA_032352715.1 of Bougainvillia muscus. Taxonomy (NCBI): domain Eukaryota; kingdom Metazoa; phylum Cnidaria; class Hydrozoa; order Anthoathecata; family Bougainvilliidae; genus Bougainvillia; species Bougainvillia muscus. Next base: position 3,170 of record JAUCNQ010115720.1, read on the forward strand.
ATATTATAGATTCATATAATATAGCAAATAGTGCTATTTTACTCAGAAAACTCAAGGTTGAAAACAGGGAGAGAATCTTATCCAGTCATTACATTTGATTTTCCACTAATGTTTGTCTGTGGTGGTGTAAAAAAACATTAAAAAAAAAACTTCTTTTGCAGATGATGCAGATGTTTCTTTGCAAATCAACCACTTCTACAATATCTTAAGAGGAAAAATGCAACACTCTTACACTTTCTCTCTTGTCAAAATCTCAGGTTTCATCAGACATGACCGATGGCCCCCGGTTATTTCAGCACTGAAAGTTATTTTAAGGCTGTTATCCACACTACAGTTTTGCGCCGGATTGGCAGATTATTAGCACTGCACATGCTCGGAACTAAAATCCAGGAAGTTCATTCCGGATTGATCCAACAGAATCAGTAAAAAGTTGAATACGATGCAGATCCGACATTAAACAATTTGGCTTGGAAAACATATTTTAGTGCATACACCGTATGCATGAAGGCACTACTTCTGAATGAAAACTTAAAAAAAATTATCCAAACATGCTTTGCAGACGTGTACAAACATAAGAGACATCAGTTAGGTAGCACTTGTGCGATGCAGATGATAATAAAAATTAATAGAGAAAAATAATACTGAATAAAGAAATAATCTAAACTACTGGCAAAATAACTAAGGGATTGATGTCAGGGATTGTATTATAAAAAATTGGTATCATAAATCTACGTAATACACAATAGGCTTTTTATTCCAATTTCCATACGAATTTGTAAACAGTGCTTTATCTTAACATACTTGATGAAGTCTTGGGCATTTATTTATATTTATATTTAAACACCAATTCTGCCTAGCTTATAGATTCAAAATGAAATTAAAGGCATGTTAACACAGTACATTATAGGCTGTTTATTTCATTTTTGTTCCCGGTTAGCCCCTAAAACTAAATTTATACTCAAAATAAAAGTTAAGGAGAATCTATATTAAGACGACTAGATAATGCAAGGTTTAACATAAACCAATAGAGTAACATTGACTGCATAAGAGATATAGTTTTACCTTAAGTTTTATCAAATAACCTGCTGGAAATCGTTCAAGGATCACATAGCTTTTTATGCAGTGGTTTTATTGTAACCAAGCACAAAAATATACATATCAAACAGTTCAACCAATTTGAAGGATCTGTCAATCAATCAAACGCTGCCCATGAGAACAGTGAAATGAAAAATTGTTTTTAGGACTGATCAGACCCTGTCCTTCTATTCTATTCCTGTAAATGACACGTTTACACGAAGACTTTCTATAGGCGAAATGAACTGTCATGGCTTCTGTGAAAAATTTAACCAATCACAGAAGCCATGACAGTTCATTTCGTCCGCAACGATTTTCCATGTAAACGTGTCCTAAATGACTGATTAACTGGTCATTTGGTTCTAAAAAAGTTTTTACAGAACTGCTTAAAAATATTTAAAGCTAGTCAAAAAACACATTAAATGATTGTAAAAGACTAGCCATTTACATCAAATGCTGTAGTAACTTGCACGTCAATAGTTGAAATACGTTATTATGCCAAGATCTTTAATAACGATACGTTAACGTTCTTCGTAAGTTACCCAAATGATGCTATAAATATAAAAAGGACAACACTTGAAAATAAATCAATAAACATTCGGACAATTGTTGTCTTTGTTGTCTATCAGCAGAAAATAAAGGATAACAATAATTTATGCCTGATAACCAACTCCAAAACTATTACTTGGGTTTTATTAATGTTACTTTAACTAATCATAATTGATCAGAAATCAATTCTGATTGGTTAAGGTAGAATTTGAAAGTAGATTAAACCAATCAGAGTTGAATCCGTCTTTCAACAACTTTAAACTAATTTCCATAACTCAAATAAATGAAAAACGAAATAATTTTACCATTAGCTACATTAACACTTCTTCTTTCCAAACATTTGGATTATAACCCCAAACTGAATCCAAACAATTTCCAAAATCTTGAAACTTAAAGGATTTTTCCTTGGCTGGTATTTAGGGATCATTTGCGATCATCCTTTAAAAATAACTCAAAACTTTGTGATTACTTGCTATTTGAATTTGCAATCAAATTGCACGCCTGAATGAAATGAAATTAAACTAACCTTCATATTCTTGAGTTGCAAACAATATCAATCCAAAACGGTTTTTCACGAGCTATCATCTTTAAAACTTCTTGATTGTCTGTGGTTTTCTTAGTAGTCAAATATCTTCAAATGCCGCGTTTAGTAGTTCTGTGCCAAATATTTCTCCAGCGCGCATAAGAATTCAAGGTCAGAATATGATATTTTAGTACAAACAGTATGTATAACAAAATGATACATACCAGTTCTATGTCCTTTGGTAATTCAATGCCTTCTGGGGGCAAAAACTTTTCATATGTCACTTCTGCTTTTTCTGTTGGCTCCGGTGGTTCAATCTTTGGAGGTTCAGGTGGCGGTGGTGGACGCTCATAATCATACTGATAACTCTGACCTAAATCAAGATAGATCATCATAAACTGTAAGTCAAATTCTTGAATAAAATACAATGTAAAGATGGAGAATTTTTATCAACAATGCTCCACATTCATGAACTGAAATTCACAAGCCTGGCATTAACAACGTAGAACAGCATTTTGCAAAATAAATTAAAAACAATGTAAAGGCGAGAATGCTTCAAAATATTTTAATGGATTATTATTGTCTGAACATGCAAACAAATTGTCAACAGATAAATCACTTAAAAATATCTTTGTTTGCCGTGACCGGACCAGGTGACCCACCAGGCGGAAAACTTGTTTAATGCCCAGAGTGGGAAAAGTTATTCCATAAAAAGCTGGCAGACGAGAATTGTAACGAATAATCAAAAAACATATTTTTCCCATCGACCTGGTCTTCTTCCAAACCCAAGCCCAGGTGACGATAAAGAAAAGATTAAGTGTCTCCTAATAAAATGCCAATTCTGGTTTCCTTTCACTTTATATGCACAAATAAGAAAATAAGAAATAAGCATGAACAAGGAATTACCCCCACAAATCAATAATGTAACTCTGGAAAGGTGTATTTTTTCGCCAAAGAAGATCGCAATGTAGCACTGAGTAAATTATAGGATCTTCAATAGAAATTAACCTCTCATGTAATCGCTTGTGGAAAAAGAACCAAACCCTTCAACCCAAATTGGGCTGATCGGCTATTTGAAGTATATTTACAGTATACCTTACCTGTGTGTTAAAAAGAGTTATTATGAATCGTAAAGGTATTAAACACTGTTCACAAGGAAATATATATATAAACAGTTTCTTAACCAAACAAAATCTCCCAGTACAGACAGAAGAATTACAAATATCATTATGCTGGTGATCAAATATACTTAAACACAAATTCACACAAATAAAAACTAGCTCTTTATACAATATTACAATATAATGTATTCCTCAAAGAAGGGTGCGTCCTGAGAAATATCTTCATAAATTTGTCTTCCTGTATTAATTTTAACTCAGCAGAAAAATCATTGTCCATCATTTGTATCTACAATGACGTTTCTTTCTGAGATAAAAATAAAATAATTTGCAAAGCAAATTAAAATTTTGAGATAAAACCTACTAGACAGATCTAAGTACTATTAACGGTATGGACACATCCTGGACATGAGCTTAATCTCGGTTTAACCTTTAACCAGAATTGATTAGAAATTAACAGTACTGGATTAAGCTAACTAGCGTTTTATCTGCGTTAGAACAACTGGTTCTAACAACTGGATCCTGCGGTATAAATAAAAGAAATTTAAAACAATTGAAGTGTTAATGAGGATATTATACAAATTAACAATACAGCTGGTTATCAAGCTTGGAAAGCGAATAGAGGTCAACCTGTTTTCAATCATACTAAAGCAGCTGAATGATATACAAAAAGCAATACAACCTGTGTATAATAAAATAGGAGGACAGCGCTCGCTTTAGTTGAATAAGGCCAATCTTTATAAAAAAAGAGCCCAGAAACCTAGGTATTTTTGAAACTATTTTACAACTTTCACCATCATAAGGGTTCGTCTCAAAATTTCGCTTAAATTCGCTTCACAATTCGCTTCATTTTCACCTTAGATGAAGTGTTATTGTAACACGTAAGTGTTACAATAACACTTCATCCTAGGTGAAAATTATTAGGTATGAAACGAATTGTGAAGCGAATATAAGCGAATTTTTAAGAAGGTCCCTTTTAACCCTTCATCTTAGGTGAAAATTATTAGGTATGAAACGAATTGTGAAGCGAATTTAAGCGAATTTTTAAGAAGGTCCTTTTTAACACTTCATCTTAGGTGAAAATTATTAGGTATGAAACGAATTGTGAAGCGAAATTAAGCGAATTTTTTCAGCTTCCGATTACAGGACTCATAATAAAAGACCTATATTAGAGACAACCCATACAAACCTTGAAAATATGCTCGTATATTTGGATCTTCTGCATCATAACCATAATATTCACAATATTGTTTATATGCGTCTTCATTAAACGTTTGATCAGAAAGTGATTTTCCTTCAGTACTATCAGCATCATACGAATAATTGATAGTTTGGTAAGCTGTTGTTGGGTCGTATAAATTTCTACTGCGCTTTTCAGCTTCCTCTAAAAAGTGAGTACTCAAGTTTTATTAACAAAAACGGGCTTGAGCTCATAAACCCATGTTCACTACAGAACATCTACAAACAAGCCATATCATTTCACCTCCAAAGCAATATATATTCACTAAGTGTTCAGAAAATCTGTTCTTCTACTGCTACAAAAATGATACAAAATCACAAAGCAAATTTCCTGACTGTCCTTTAAATAAAAATATTAAGATTTATATAACATATGATAACAAAAAAACTGAATTGTAAATGTGGCGACACAAGAATTTCTTGGGAAAACGCGCGAAAAATTAAAGGGGTACGAAATAGGTGATTTTTTCCGCATGTTAGTTGTACGAATATTAAAAGTGTGCGAATCTGGAAAATAAATTAAACTTTAGGTTTCTTTATTATCACTCTAATCAATTACTATTGAAATGTCAAGTTTTGCGATTACATCAATTCATAGTTCGTAAGGGGGTCTTGCCCCCCCCCCCTTTTTAGGATCCCCTGCCCCTTTTCTCTTTCCACCCCATTTTTAAAAATCGCCACTATCCCCCTTCCCCCCCTTTTCAATGATTCCACCCCCTTTTTAGCTAAAATTTTCCTAGCCCCCCCCTTTTAATACGAACTCCGCTGACTTCAAGGCCTTAGATGGGTCTTTCAACAATAACTTCCCACAGAAGTTGCAAAAAATGTGTATATTACTTAAATTTTTCTTTGTATATGTGACTATTTCAACAACTCTTTCATAATTGTATTTTTGAATTGTTGTCTAAATATTTTATTGATAACATAGCAACAGAGGCAATGCAGTACTAGACGTGAATGATCATTAAATTGAGCTAGGGGTTTTACTCCCCTAAAGATTAGACAATGTGTACAACCTCCCTTTTTACAAGTACAGTGAGTTTGGAGTATTCATTTGTCGATTTACGAGTGAGATTTCCAGTCTAAGGAATTGGAAACAGACACAGCCCCCCCCCCCCCCCCCCCCCTTTTTAGGATGTCCCCACCTTTTTATAGTTGTACCCCCTTTTTTTGGGGGGGGGGGGGGGCTACGAACTATGCAATTCCAAACCTGATTTAATCAGAGATAGATTGATGAATCCTGATATAATTGACAACCCAATTTGTAACTGCGCGAAAATTAAAGGTTGTGCAAATTTCATATTAACATGGGTGTAAGAAAATTTAGGGTGCAAAAATAGAGGGTGCGAAGAAAAGAAAGTCTCAGGAAAATTAAGGTACAGTAAACTCTGAGTTTGACTTAACGAATGTTCAAGTTAAGCGAAGCTGCTATACACTAGGAAAGCTTCAAGGGACCGAAGAAAACGAGTCAACACGATTTCGAGTTACCAGGATTAGTCTGTATATCACTTTGTAGACCATCTACAAATTCTGTATAAGAAATCGTATCAATTTTATCTATAAGAGGTTTCTTTGTACACACAAGGTATGTACAAAGACACTTCTTCTGAAGTAGTGAGGATCGAACTCACACCAACTTCACCCTACTGGCTGTGGAGCAAAGTGCTAACCAACTGCCATACACCGGCAGAAGGTTAGCATGGTGAGAGTCGATTAGTCGACATGTTGACATCAGTTATTATTCTGTTTATCATTTCACATGACAGAGTTTGGAAACGAACTCGCTCCACTGTAATGCTCTACAAGGCCAGAATCTTCTGGCACTCATGCAGAGAATGTAGAGCACACTTCTTCAGAATGAAAATTAATACGATTTCTCATACAAGTTTGTGTGGATACTACCTTTACAATTTAGTTACCCTGAGTTAAACATTCCCTGATAGTTGAATTTTAGCACTAACCTCGTAGTATCTCCTCCTCAATCATATCATTATTCAAATCTCTATATCTTTCTTCATCCAACAAATTTTCAATATCAATTTCATCTGGTGTAATTTCTTCCTTATCAGCAGTACTTTTATGTTCAAATTCATCCAAACGATACAAGTGACCTCTGCAGTCATATCTATAAAGTATGAACCGTCTCAAAATGAAATTTTGAAATCTTGTGAAGCAAATCTTTGAGACGGACCTTTAAGGTTCATTTAAAAAATAATTTACTTGTTAAAATTAGATATAGATAGGAAAGTCAGACAGTCGGAGGTCGTATCAATCTGCGTCCAGACACAGACCTAAAGTTCGGCAACTGGACGTAGACAATGCAGATATTTTGAATTCATCTCTTTATTTGCTGTGTGCCAATCAGAGAGAATAGAGTCGTGCTCTGAAATACTTCAATTATAATCTTGCTGATCCATCACAGACACTATAACACCTAGGCCACGGAGAGTTGAAAACTTAAAAAACTTTTTCTGCCTAAATCTAACCTGTCAATCATTAAATCAGAATTCCCCATCCATGGTATTAAATTTTTGCCAGAATTCACTTCTTCAGTTATGACGTCATCACGAAACAATTTACATTGATAACCAAAAACTAATAAATCATCATATTTTTTAGAGGTACTTGATTGGTTACTTAATTGTTTATCACGAGCTGATCTCTGGTCTCGTTTATATTTTTGTGGTTTTGTTGGATCTTCGTCGTAATCGAATAAAATCGACATCTTTTGTAATTTAGCTAAAACAAAGAAAGTAGAATTCAATTCAGAAGAAGAGTCTTTGTGCGCATGCACTTCTTTTAAATGCAAAAACAGTAAGAAATGATTTTTGACACTCATACAAGGTTAACACGTATACACTGAGACATCGTGTGGCAAAGTGTGTGACAAAGTGGGTGGCAAAGTGTGTTAGAAAATAATACCGAGTCAAATGCCAACGGAACTTTTACAGTATTAAGTTCTCCCAGATAGATGATGTACAATAATAGAGAACAATAAAATAGTATGTCTCAGGTAATAAAGGCTGTACAAGTAAAAATCTGTATCGTAATTGTACGACTTTCTTCACAAAGTGTCTTTGTGCATGCTAATGAGTATTAGTAAAAGTATGCACAAAGACACTTGTTCTGAAAGAAAGTTGATGGGCGGACACTTTTATCAGTTTTGGTCATTTTTAATTTTACAAAGGACATTTCCAATTTGAGCCGAATCACAGAACTTTTAATCTACCAAAGTATTCAGAAAGACACACCAAGAACAACTTATGACTGATTTTTTGAGATAAACAAAACAATTACCGATGTAAAACTGTTGGGAAAGAATTTCAGTATCAGAACGAAATTTTAGGAGAAATAAATAACAAATTAAATGTAAGTGTTACATACAAAGTCAAAATATATTATTCTTCGTATCAATTTTCATACAGAAGGAGTGTTTTTGTGCATACTAAGTATGCACAAAAACACTTCTTCTATGATGAAAATG
>JAUCNQ010115731.1:0-11154 GCA_032352715.1 Bougainvillia muscus
CCCGAGGAACAGCTTTTCAGACATGATCCTAAGCATGCCGAGCACGGGTTTCGAACCCTCGACCATCAGATAACAAACCCGATGACTTGACCACTAGGCCATGCGCGTATAGAATATGTCGAATACAACAGAAGCCACAAAACAGATAGTAATCAATATTGTCATGGCTACAACTATGGTAACACCTGCATGTCAAACATCAATAATTGTGATTAATGCTACGTCATCAAATGGAAATGAATCATCGAGTACATCTGGTTGTAAAACTTGCTATTCTTTTTTTACCTTAAACATTTTACCAGTCATTTCAACTATATGATTTGTCATTAACTTTATTTTGCTGTAGATTATGCTCCGTAATAAACATATATTTGCCAAAAAATCACATAAATTCTGTTTAGTATTATCAGTATCTCATATCGTAAGTGTAAGTTCGACTATTTTTGGACTGATTATTCCTTCCAATGAAACACCTACAAGTAAAGACAGTTTATATTTCTTCAATCACGTCCAAACATCGACTAGTGTATTTAATGTGGTTGCATTCTCTGGATGTGGAAAAGCATCACCGTTTATAGCCATGTGTTTAGTAACTCTGTACAGGTACATGGCAGTTGAATATCCATTTCAATATCAAAGGCTAAAAACAAGAACAATATTGCTATCGATTATTTTAATAGTTTTTATACCGAGTTTTATCGGGGGAATGATAACGTTATTTACCGACCCAGTGGAAGTCTGTTTATTTTGTTTATGTGTAGCCACACTTGTACCACTTCTTATAATCTATGCAAACACAAGAGTGTATATCAGATGTAAAAGGCATTTAAAACAACAACTATCAAATAAACAAAAGTATTCGACAAAAAACGATAACCAAAAATTTGATCAAAAGAGAAAGCGTTCGTTACTTATATGTATTTTGCTAGCATTAACTGTTCTCGTATTTTGGAGCCCAGTAGCGTTTGCAATGATGAAACTATACATTGACGGACACATTACGTTGTTATTGGCCGATATAGCGTTTACTGGAATGGACTTGAATTCTATATCTGATCCACTTATCTACATAAAGCTGAATGATGATATCAGCACTGAGTTTAAAAGATACCTCGGCAAGATTAAGTGCTGCAACAAATTTATTAACGCGTTTACTGCAGAGAATAGTACTATTAACATTGGTTAGATGCAAGCCACGTCCGGGTCTCCAGGAAATAAACAAGTTACTTAAGATACCGTATTGTGTTGGTCATGTTAGAATCACCGCAGATTTCTTTATTTTGTACCAAATTACTGTACTATTTGTAATAAGATCTTAATTTGATCCACCTATGTCACACTGTCGTTTTAAGAGATTTATATTAGTTTTATATTAGGTATACATACACGGACAGTAATTATGAGACCAAAAAATATCTAAACGATAACCACAAGTTTAACTTTTCATTCTTTCAAAACTCCGAAAATGGTTTCTTTCAGCTTCCAGTTAACTTGCAAATAACCTTTCATGATCAGTTGAGACGTAAGATTATTAGTTAATAGTTGTCATCGATCGTTATTCATCTCTGCAACGAATCCATAATTCGCCTTTTCGCTGCAAGCTCGACTTTTTCCCAGGGGTTTTAACCATTTATCACCATACTGACACTTGATCCAATCAGGTTTAGTGTAAAATTTAGTGTACCTTCGTGAGAGAACGTTTTGCATTCAGACGTTCGGCCGTTTCAATTTGACACTTTATCCAATGAGTCTAAGCTTTTTCATGAACAGCTATACAAACCTACTGTCTCAATATTTCTTGAATTTGATTGTAGAACCTCTCTGATCACTGATGGGAGGGGATGTTTGCATTGTGAAACTTCACGTTTTCTTCATAAATTCAAAAACGCTTCAAGGCTTTGAATAAAACTTGGGACAGTATTCAGGTATGGATCTAAAAGACCAGCCCCCTAGAAGACACTCATTGTGACATGTGACTAGTTTAGAATAAATGAGTTTTCTGAAGGGCCGGATCAAAGAGTAAGCTATTAAACTATTACAATTTATTTGCAATTTTAATGATTTTTGCTGCTATTGTCAACTTCTAGATCCGACTCGGATATGTTAGTCCAGTAGTTTCAAGGGATATTTAAGATTTAAAAGTGGTGAAGTTTAATGTCATTTGATATCTTTCTTAACAAAACCAATTGATTTTGGAAAGCCTAGGAGTCATATTAGATTGACAGACCAGGTTCCAGTAAAACACGTGCTACGCTTTTAGAAAGACAGTATTTATATACACAGAAAACCAGTAAATATAAAAACCAAATGATTAACAGAACTCTATCTGCTAGAACCATCTACAAACATTTTATATACAATACTATGCAACAGTTCATGAAAGTCCCCTAGTTCTAAAAGCCGCGGATCATTTTCAAGTCAGGGGAAACCATTCTGCAACTCTCAGTTTTTCTTCAATTGACAATTAATTACTTTTTTTTTAAAATTAATTTTTTTATAGAATACAGTTTTTATAGAATACAGTGCGGGATCCATCCCTAGTCAAATTAAAAAGATGATGAACTAAAAGTTTTACTTCTTAATAGCTATTTGTTATGATGGTGGATCTTTAGAGACACATCATCATACAAGAGCAATTACAAATTAATGAGTTTGAATCTCCATCCTATTTCTGTGACTTAGAAAAAGCATGTTCTGAGTCCGCCTCTGGAATATCATATAAAATGGTTTTGACGTTCTTTAATCAAAATGCAAGACGACATAATTTTGTTTCCATTTCAAGACTGGCTTGTCTCCAGCAATATATGCTTCAAAATTACAATGATTGTACAATGTTATGCACTCTGCACTTGGAACCATACTGCTCCAATGTATTGGAAGGGATAAATACCAGTTGTTAACCCTTGAATTAATGATTTCCCAAAATGTTCACAGATACTTTAACAAACCTGAAGCATACGCTGCAGGATTGTTAAGTTATGTGTGTGACAATTTTACAACCTTATGAAGTAAAAGGTTAATTAATTAATATTATTATTAATGCATTCATTTGCTTGTTTGACTACTTTGTTTCGAAAATATAAGCACTTTGAGGTGGGTTTAAACCATTCTTTTACTTAATCACAGCAATATATTGGAGAACCAAAATCAATAGTTTTTAAATAAACTTCCAGTTTGTAGATTAGACTGTGCATAAATTCCCTATTGATTTTTGCGTAGTACGGAGACAAATGATGCTTTGGGTCTTGAACTTTTCCTAGTCCATTAAAATCTTTTAACCCTATTCCACATGGCGGGGAGGAGGTCTAATTGGCCCACGGCGATTTTGATTTTGATTTAATTTTGATTTTTATGGGTTGCTGCAAATTAACTGATATTCTGTGACCTTTCCTAATCTTTATTTAGATTTCGGAAAAATGTGTAAAAAGTTTTTCTCACGCCCTATTTTTCGTGGTGTCCGCATCTTGTGACCAGGACGTAAGAATGCTAAAAATTTACTTTTCATTGTCTTTCTTTGCATTTAATTAATATAGTTGATGATTCAGACTGCGGCGAGTATATTGACACTAATTCGGTTTTCAGTCATTTAACAGACCAGAAATGCTAATTGACAGAACAAATGTTTGATTTTACAGATCAGAGTTGTTGAGGTATGAAATGTAAAGAAAAGAATTGCGTTATTCTGATGAATATGTAGACACATTACTATTCAGAATCATAAAGAGACATATCAGTGGCGGATCCAGCCCTAGTCAGAGCAACACGTTGGAGTATAATTACTTTTAATTCTTAATAGCTTTATGTATGACGCTGGTCTTTAGAGATCCAGCATCATACCATAAAGTAATTAAAATTAATGAGTTTGAGCCATTCTGAGTCCGCTTCTGCATATTTATACATAAAATCCACATCAAATGTATATTACATTATTTATGGAAATCAACTATATTAATTAAATGGTATTAAAGATAATGCACAGATAATTTAAGGCACATATCTCGACAATGGCGTCATTTAAAAGTTTAAATATTTAACTATTAAATTAAACGCTGTGCTTTCGCTGTGCTTTCGCTGTGCATTCGCTGTGCTTTCGCTGTGTGCTTTCGCTGTGCTTTCGCTGTGATTTCAATCAATTTCAAAGCCAAAAAAATAGGGCTACTAATACAACGTCTTAACCCTATTAAACCCGGGCTTTTTTGACACTCTAAAAGCCTGGGGCGTATCGCCCCCCCCCCCCCCAATAACTTTAGCACCAATTAATTTCAGAACATAAAACTTGGCACGAATGTTAAGCATCATCAAAAAACAAAAAAGTCACGTGACGTAAAAATTTTCAACATGACGTTATCAAAACGTCAAAAATTGGGTAAAATCACTATGTTTAACTTCCGACCCAAAACTTAGTAACAAATCTATCATACTCTTCCAAACACTGTAAAAGCCATGTAATAAGAGTGAGTTATGAATTTTATATGTTTTCAACCACTTTAGTATACGAGAATCCGCATTTCCGGAGAGGGAAATGCTTTCCGGGAAATTTCCGGTAAAAGGTCCGTTTTTCCGGAAAATTTTGCGGAAATGGCAAAAATTCCGGTCTCGAAAGAAAGGTATGGTTAACAAACGTTCATGTGCAATGTTTTAACCCTACATCTTAATAAATGAATGAAGTACAGCAATTGCAATATTAAGAAATTTTGGAGGGAGTAGTGCAGTAAAAAGTCAGGTGGTTTCAAACAAAGGCCAGTAATTTCTTAAATATTCATAATGTAAGACTGATATATTTCCAGACGATGTAGTATAGGAATATGTAGAATGTAGCAAAGTTACACATCGAATGCTTCATCAGAACCAGAGTTACACGGGGTCAAACATGCCGTGAGATTGTTGGATTCTCGTAACAGGCATGTCCCGTAATCTAAGCGAGGTCTACTAACATATAAACTGTCAAAATTACATCCCGTAAGTATATACATAGGGTCAATTATTTTGTTGGCATTGAAGATTTTCTCTCTGGAATGATGATCAAAAGTTAGCTTATCTTCAAGAAAAATATCTAGATGCAAATGGCTCACTTGTTTTGAAACGATAATGCCATAAAAACATATGTCTAGTGCTATGGCAACGTTCGCCTTGCAAGTAACTAGGCCTTACAAGTAAAACCGCCTTCCAGCGAAAATGACCTCAGAACTAAAATGGTCATGCAAGTAAAATGGTCTTAGAATTTAATTGGCCTTATAAACAAAATGGTCTTACAACTAAAATGACCTTACAGCTGAAATAACATTACAATTAAAATGGCCTTACAACTAAAAAAAGAGTTAACCGTCATTTTTTTTTTAATAACTTTTGTTTTACATAAGCAATTAAACTGAAACTTTATGACCTTTACTAAAATCCTATTGGGCACGGTTTTCGAATGTTTCAGCCCTATACATCTTACTATTCTGAAATTATAAGCCATTGCTCAAGACCACCTATCAAATCTTTAAGAAATCCTGCTAAAATTACCACAAAAGATTTTTTCCATAACTTTTTATGTGGTAAAGTAATTCACTTCAAACTTATACAATATCTTCAAATTAATAACATCTTTGATTTTAAATATTTTTATGACGTCATTTTATGATGACGTCATTTTATGATGACGTCATTTTATGACGTAATAACGCATTTTTGGATTTCTTGGAAATTTTGTCAACTTTGGCGCGCCATTCTTTATCGAAATATCATAGTTACTAGAAATAAAAATTTGTATTATTAATCTACTGGGTACTGTCTTTCACACAAAGAAAGCAGAACAGTAAAATCTGTTATAGACATCTCGTGATTGAAACGTCATTACCAAATTGCGGCCATTTTGATTTTTTTTGCGTCAATTTGTTACTCTTATTACAAGGAACATATGTGCCAAGTTTTAACTCAATTGCATGTTCGTAGCAGATTTTAGGTTGGGGCGGGGGGGGGGGGCATAAATCCCCCCCCCCCCATGCCTACGTGTAACCTTTCCCCGCCCCCCATGCACAATAGGGTTAAGTCGTAAAAGGCATTACAATTAGAAATGCCGTACAATTAAAACGACTTTACAATTAAAATGGATTTACAAATACAATGGCTTTACAACTGAAATTGCACAACTAAAATGTCCTTATAGCAAAAATATCATTACAACTAAAACAGGCTTGCAACTAAATGTCTTTCAACTAAAATTGTGTAACAACTAATATGATTTTACAACTATTATGATATCACAACAAACATGGCATCACAAATAAATAGGTTTGCAACTGAAACAGCATTGCAAGAAATAAAGCGTTACAACTAAGTTGGCAATGCAAACAAAATGACATTACAAATAAAATGGCATAACAAATAAAATGGCATTACAACTAAAATTGCATTGCAAATAAAATGGTATTATAACTAAAGTTTCATTGCAACTAAAATGGCATCAAACTTCAAATGACCATACAAATAAAATGGCCTTACAACTAAACCAACCTTACAACTAAAATAGTCTTACAACTTTAATGTCAAATCGGTTGCAACTGAAAAAAGCGATATATCATCACTTTACCTTTGACTTCACATCATTACGAAGGTTATTAATGTTATTAACGAAAAGGACCCCGACTGCATCTTTTTGGCACTCCAGCTAACATCTGTAGCCATGTCGCAGCTTAGCCATTAAAAACGCCATTTTGTAGACGATCAGCAACTATTTCGAAATAGTTGCTCTGACACTTTCCCATTTTCAGTATAAATCTATGTTCCAATTACTGACAAAGTTTGAGTTGTTCAGAGTGCTTATTTCAAAGGTTATAGGCAATTGATCCTAATGACCACATTCCTCATATTTCCCATTGAAAATTCTGAAATATTGGGAAGTCTGTATTTTCTTTGTTGCTTATCATTTTCGGATAAAAGTTTGCACAATTGTTAATTTTTGTAAGACATTTGCGAAAATGATGCAGGTTTTCCCGAAAAAATCCGGAAAAATTTCCGGAGCTGATTCCGGCCGAGAATAATCCACTATGACGCCATCTTTTTTACGCCAAATGCATTTGGATGTTTTTTAGAACAAATGTCGGAAATTTTGTTTTAGTTACTATGTGTAAGCAGTAGATAATAGTTGACTTTTCTTATAAATCTAATCTGTATGTTTTAGCTAAGTCGTAGGGTCATACCATTTTTCTTGCGCTCAAAGTCCATTTCTTCGTTACAATATGAAGTAATCTTTTCTTGGCGTTTAGCTATTATGTACTAAAACATATGTTTGATCTCATTCAAAAAACGTACCGATAACAGTTGATTTCACCAAGAAATTGTCACCAGATTGGAAAACTTGTACTTACGGCTAAATTGTGTAGTTACATAAGTATTAAGTGCTGATATATTTACCAAGTCTTTTACAACTTCACTGCCTTGCATCTAAGAATCACCCGAAGTCTTTACAGAAAAAAAATATTCAATTTATTAGTAAAATCTATGCCTTAGTTACCATAAGCAGGCATGTGCTGCAGTTCAAGTGAGGACGCTTTATGCTGTTGTCAGTTGTTTATGGCATGTTTTTAGGTGCGTCCTTGAATCTTTATGTTTTTGTGCTTATTTATTGACACAAAGAATGGTTTACTGTTCTATCCATTAAAGCGGCTACAAACATCACGCATGAACAGTCTGAACGCATTCAAAGTATATCAAGTGAATAACAAGTAAGCACTTGGTGATTCTAAAAGGTGTTTAATTAACGCGGAGAACGCTTAAAATGCCTGGAACTATGGATCGAGATGATTTTAATCGATGTACGAAACCATGTAAATCACAAGTAAAACTTAAAAGGACACTGTACGAAATTTATCTTCCTCTTCTCAGATATTAGTTATGTGCTGTATCACTTTTTCGATTCTTGCAATTCAATTTTTTTAAATATTTCTTGTATTCAATAAAAATGTCATAATTCAATGCAATATAAATTAAGGGATCAGCGATGGAATTTAATTCAATTGCTGTATATCCTATAACAACTAATAACCAAGATATTGTTCCGTTAATATATATTTTTATAACTCCATAAATCGCTGGGCTATAAAAAATAAGGTAAGTAAATGCCAATAAAATACATATAAGTAATGAACGTTTTCGTTTTCGATGAAAATTTAAAATATCCGAATTTGTTCGACTTTCACCTCTATTTAGAAGTTGCTGTTTTAAATGATGATGACACTTTATGTAAACACGTGCATTAACAAGTATAATAACTGATGGTATAACAAATCCGAATGCCATGCATACTATATAAATTTCACCTGACTTAAATGTTAAATATAAGATACCGCCACCAGCAATATTTGGTATAATCATTCCAACAAAAACTGATAAAAATATGGATCTGTTCGTTAACCTTTGAAATTTAAATGGATATTCAACAGCTATGTATCTATATAAGCTAACCAAACACATTGCTAAGAATTGATCAGCTCTAAAACATAATGATAATGTTGATAAAATCGCTTTATATAATGGATGTTGCGTCTTTTCAAAATATTCTATGATATGCGCACTCTCATAAACTTCCGCTGATGCAACAATAGGAACCAGTGCATTCATTAATGCAGTCATAGTATGGGCCATACCTAACACAGTAAAAGTTTTATGTGATATCTTTGTGCGTAGATGTTGTTTTGAAAATATCAAAATAAGTAATGATATGTTTAATAACGAAGTTAAAACTGAGATAAAGGGTAAGACTTTGATTAAATATATTTTGCATGTCATACAGTAGATTGTTGTTGGTAATGTATCTGTTATATTGGTTTTGTTGAATTTATAAGTAGTTAATGACGAATTCTGGATACCAAAAAATGTTGTGTTTATGAACTTCATTTTTCTATGGGTAATATAAGTTCGTTAATTAATTCAAAATTTTACAGAAGAGATTCAAGAAATTATTCATTAGATGATTTCTTACGTCACTACTTTAACCATATAAAGCCCTGACGAGAGCACTCCCACCCTCTCCCCTCCAATTGTTTTTTCATTGTCCGTATAGAACTCGCTGAAAATTTAGAACTTTAAGTATTTTTCCATTAGCTATCAGATAGCTACAAAACAAAATTGGAGAAAAAAGATCTCCAGGGAGTTAAAGAAACCCTGATGTTACCAACCGAAAAAGTGAAAGTAAACTAAATCTGTTAACTCATTTATGAAAACCCTGGTGGATACCTTTCAGAAAATTGAATCAAATTGAAACATTCGCATGCGTTCCCAAACTTGCAGGAGTAAAGCCGAATTTGCAAAACACATGAAAAATGCAAGGCATGCTATAGAAACATATTGATGTCAGCAATCAATTTTTTATTTATATACAGTTAACCCAAATCTACCTGGAGAGGGGGGGGGGGGGGGCGGACTCCACTCCCACACCTCCGCGGATTTTAATAACTTTTTTCCTGAAACACTATCATGCCGAAACTTTATCGGATCATATTTTATGGGTTTTATATGCCACCTATGAAAATTGCATATTTCGTTTTGAAAATTTGCAATATTTAGGAACCCTGTAACTTTTGAAGTATCTAACATTTTGACTTGAAATTTGGAACAAATGTTCTTTGTATCGTGACAAATTAATTGACAAATTAATTTCTGTTTTCCGGCAAAAATTCGGGAAAATTCTCCGGAACTCCGGTTTGTAGCGCTAAAATCCAAGATTGCGGCCGACTTTTGTACTAAAAGTATTTTCAAAACCCAGCTGCAACCTATTACAACTGTTTTACACCTGGTTTTTCCAAGTAAACTTGATAACTTCACCGGAAATGAAGGTACGGATTTATAGGGGAGAATGGGACCTTTTGTGACGTCATTACGACGTCGGTAACGTAATCATCAAAATGACTGCAACCAATTGTTCCCTATATATTAAGTAACTATCGTGCCTAGTTTCATTACCTAAAACATAACCAATCTGGAGATCTTAGGGTGAGGCGGGTTCCAACCCCCTCCCTCCCACCAAGTGAGAAGAGTATGAAAAAGCCCAGGTAGATAAGGGTTAAGTGAGAGAATATCTGTACTATGTTTCAGGTTATATTCACATAAAGAATTTCCCCGGCCTTTATAAGCTGAAAAAAAATCCCGGACTATATTCGGTTAAAATGATTGTAAACTTGACTTTTGATACAGAACATAGTGTTCCCATTATTTTCGAGATGGATCTACAATCCTGGCCAAAGGTCATGGGAACCAGTGGTTTATCTGGCTTTGGGAAGAACTGCACTGATATTCTGCAACTATTGCTACAT
Organism: Bougainvillia muscus; assembly: GCA_032352715.1. Classification (NCBI taxonomy): domain Eukaryota; kingdom Metazoa; phylum Cnidaria; class Hydrozoa; order Anthoathecata; family Bougainvilliidae; genus Bougainvillia; species Bougainvillia muscus. The sequence continues at coordinate 10,296 of JAUCNQ010115731.1, forward strand.
GGGAACGCTGCGACGTATCAAGATTGTCAGATCAATACTTGCGATAGCGACTGGTGAATGTACGATTTCGAAGAAAAACTAATTTTGCCTATTATCCAATCTAACCCCTAATAGGTTGAAACTGACTTAAAGATCAGTATCTAACAACCGAACTCTACCGATCTTCGAGGCAGAATCCGCGAGTAAGCAATCCACTCAAAAATAAAGATCTAAAGTCTTAAGCCTACAATTGTCATGTAAGCTGATCAGCAACCGTCTTCAGAGTTATAAAAACTGCAAAAGTTAAACTTGGTTCCGTAGGGCTGTTGCAACAATATTTTTTCAAGGATTGTAGACCATGGACAGATATTTTCTAAAGTCGAAACAAATGGTCACTACAGTCGCAACGGGAATAAAACTGCTCAGGTTGTTTATCACTTGTGTGCTGCACATGTCTTGGATGTTATGTACCATTTCTGAGTTGAATTAGATGATGTACTTTTGTTTTCAAATATGACTATATTTCTTGTCTTATAGTGCCTAAATTGTGGATCAAGATATTCCCAACATAGAACTAACTCTTACACGGACCCTAAACACTACAACAACAGCACAAATCCACAAGAAAGACAAATGCATGAGTTTCAGTACTATTGCTCTTGTCGTTAATCCCGTTGAGTATGACATTTTTTACACTCTTAACCCTATAAAGCCAGGGTAGTCAAATTGCCCTCCCCCCCCCCCCTCTGTTGCAAAATTTTGAGTAACTTTCGAAGTGCTTATCTTTAGCATTTAAAACTTCGTGACTTTTAACCCTATTGTGCATGGGGGGGGGGAGGAGGGGGAGGGGGAGGGAGGGGTAACTTCTCCCCCCCCACCC
>JAUCNQ010115742.1:0-11152 GCA_032352715.1 Bougainvillia muscus
ACACCATTTCTTGATAATTGCCTGTCTAAATATCTGTGTGGGTTTCGTCGTGGTTATAATCCTCAGTATGCTTTACTAAACATGCTGAGGGAATGGCAAAACACTCTATCAAAATCAGGAAAGGGTGGAGCGGTTTTAAAGGACTTATCTAAATCCTTTGACTGCCTACCTCATGATCTCCTTATCGCAAAAATGGCTTCCTATGGTTTCGGTAGGAAGACATTAAAACTACTCTACAGGGAAAAGGGAAGTTATGTATTTTTTGTGGTTTTTTTTAATCAATCAATCATTCTGGAGATACATATTTAGGCAAATAGTGTAAGGCGTGAGTTGGATATGGAATGTGTAGCTGAAACAACAATTTAAGAAACAAAGACTGTGACCAGTTGCAGTCAAAGCGTTATTAGAAAAGGAAAAAGATATATTAAATTAAACGTTTAAACATAAAGTGTGTGACGAAAACATATAACTGTTTTATATAGAAACTATATAATATATTACTATATTAGGGGCATATCAAACCTCTTAGATGATTTTAAAAAGATAATGGTAAATTTCAATATAGATACATTAGCTTCAGCAGTATATTTATCATTGCCATATAAAAGGAGATTAACTAATTTATCATCTGAAAAATTGGATACAGACCGAACTATATTGACAATATTGTCAAGGAGAGTTTTCCGAAAGTGTACATAAAAAGTGCAGCGCAAGAGATAGTGATTGGTCGATTCGACTTCTAAACTACAAAGTGGAATAATGGTGTCAAAAAAATTGTGGCGGGACTTGTGCTCTCTAAAGTGACTTAGATTTAAACGCAATCGAGTATGAAGCTTTATTCCAATCGGATCGAATACATCAAAGATAGGACAGCTTTTAGGGCGTATAAAATCCAGTAGAGCTTTTTTAAATCCAGAAATTGAGACTGAATTCTGCAAATTAACACCTAGTTTATTCCATTCTCTAACACAATAAGAGAAAAAGAATTATCAAAATAATCTGTTTTAGCAGAAAAGTTCCTAAATAAATTACTTCTTAGAGGATCACGAGACACATTTTTACCAGGCAAGAGAGCACTGAAGTAATCAGGTGCACTTTTATTTGCAATATTATAAAAATAAACTAGTCGTCTATACCATCGTCTATCACTAAAGGCTTTCTAGGACAAGTTCTTGGTATAGTCGTTCTCGCGAGGTTCCTTTAATGGCCCTTGTAATTGCTAGTGCAGCGTTATATTGAACTGAATCAATCATTGCGCAAAAAGCATCATTATGAAGACGATCATATATAATGTCACCATAATCTAAATGTGGTCTTACAAAAGATTTGTAGATTGTTAATAATGACTTGCGAGGCAGATATGAGTACATTCTTTTGATTATGCCAATACCCTTATTTGCTTTGGCTATTTTTCCTTTCAAGTGATGATCAAAAGTGAGTTTTTTATCAAGAAACAGTCCAAGATGTTTTTGTACTGGTGCAGATGTAACAGCTAAATTATTAAAATGCAAGTCGAGATGATTTACAAACTTAATTTTGCGAGAAAAAATAACCTCTGTAGCTTGTTTGTTCGGGTCTGGATTAAAGGCCATCCTCCATTGAAAAGTCCAATTTTCGACAGTGGTTAGGTCTACATTCAAATCCTCACCAGATTTAGTGACATCAAATACCGTTGAAAAGATAGAAGTGTCATCAGCAAATAATTTTGCCACGGAATTAAGATTATCAGGAAGATCATTAATGTTAATTAGGAACAGCAAAGGACCAAGAACATAACGCTACGGAACACCAGCATTAACATCTAGCCGAGATGAAGACTGACCATTTAATACTATTCTATGCTTGCGGTTTTGAAGATAGCTTTCTAGGATATTATATAAACCTCCCTCGACTCCATAGCCTTTCAATTTATAGAGAAGAGCTTTGTGCCATACTTTATCAAAAGCTTTAGATATTTCAAGAAATATACCTCTGGTTTCTATAGAAGGATTACCATCAAATGACTTATATATTTCATGTGTGATAGAAAGTAATTGAGAAACACAAGAATCAACTTTTCGAAAACCAGATTGATTGTCTGCAAGAAGTTTGTTTTCCTGGAAGAATGTAAACAAGTTATTGTAAATAAGTTTTTCACATATTTTCCCAAGTATGTGTAAAAGCGAAATTGGTCTATAATTTTCGACTAAATTTTTGTTTTCCTTCTGATGAACAGGAATGATATTTCCTTTTTCCGAAGAATCCAGGAAGGATCCTGATGTTATTGCAGATTCGATAATCATCTTTAAAGGTGGTAGAATTGAATCCCAACATATTTGAATCATTTGAATGGAAATATTATCAAAGTCATGTGCTTTATTTGGATTTAAATCCTTAATTATTTTAGATAGGTCTGAATTTGAAAAGCTTATATCTTTGACTCGTTTGTTCGTTTTGTACATGAGCTCCGGAATACTGCTTTCATTTTCAAGTATTTTTCATTGATTGGGAAAGTATGAATTAAAGATAGAAGCTTTTTTACCAGTATCCGTCACGAAAATTCCGTCCATAAAGAAAAGGTGATATTTCAGGTACTTTCAATTTGTTCAAAAAGCGTTTTAGTATTGACCAATACGCTTTGGGGCTTGTATTTGGATCATTCAGGTTTTTACCAGAATTCGTAAAATATGTATCTTTTGAAGTAGCTATTAAAGTAGAGACAAGATCTGAAGCTTCTTGAAGGTTAAAATATTCTTCCTCTTTCTTTCCACCAGATATATATTTCCTATATTGTCTTTTTTTTCTTCGAAGGGCACCTCTAATTTCCTTATTCATCCATGGCAGATCTTTATTACTGCATTTTATAGTTTCATGTAGAAAAAGTTAATAAAAATATTAATTAGAGTGTTATTAAAAAGCTCAACTTGGTCATTGACGTTAACGTTTAAGAAATTTCCTTTCCAGTCAAAACTTGCAATGCATCTTTTAATAAGATCTACTCGTGCATGTTTGTAATGCCATACCTTTCTTGTGTAGGATGGAGGATGGTGAACTTTGAAGGATACTTTAGCATAAATTATCTGATGATGACAAGATCTTGATAGCGAAGGATGAACGCCACTTTCAATAACTAGGATGACTAGTAAAAATTAAGTCAATGCAAGATGGAGTCTTATGTGGTTCAAAGTTAGTTGGTTCCTGTATTGGTTAGAATACCCTAATAAAGCAGAAAGATTATATAGTTCCGTACCACAGAGATTTTTACTACCATCCGACCACCAGTTAGTGCATTTCGCATTTAAATCTCCTATTACTATGCTACATTTAGGGGATTCCAAAGCATTATCAGAACAGATTTTTTCTAGGCCTGAAATAAAAATATAAGTTTCTTCTACTGTTTGACTAGGAGATCGATACAAGCACGTGATAAAGCATTTTGAATTTTTGAATTTAATCTCCCCTATCAAACACTCATCCAAATATGCTAGATCATCTCTCCTAACAAATGGTAAATGCTCTTTGTAAAACATGCATACACCCCACGCTTCGTATTTGATGGATGATCAGACCTTATCTTAGAATAGCCTTGCAAGTTTAATCTTTCGCCATCACTTGAATAATCCGAGTCAAGAAAGCTTTCGTAAATGCAAATAATATCAATATCATGCACTGCGTTGTAAGCTTCTAAAAGGGACAATTTAATAAAGTTATTAACAGCAACGCCATTTAAATTACAATGGTAAATTGATAAATTTTGGTTTGATGAACTAATTTCCGGACCTGCGTTTCTTTCAACGTCTCCCCAAGCTAATAAAAAAGATGTTACGAAGGGTACAAATATACAAATCTGATAAAATAATAGGTAATGTACCGAGTAGTAACTCAGAAACCTAGTAATAGCTTTGCGATAGACAATGGTACATCGACTTAAATTAAACATAAATATTAAAATATTAAATGAAATGTTTAATGCAGCTGTGATAGAGAGACTTATGGATGAGACACCATAAAAATACAAGGTAAAAAATATTATAATGGGAGATAGTAAAAATACTAAAAGAAAGGAGCAGAAATGCAATGCATTATTAGCAAAGTTAAACCGAGTGAGATCAGATTTTAATAACATAGCAAAATATTAATATAAGACAATAAAATAAAGAAAAAAACACAGCATCTTAAGGATGTTAATATGAAACAAACACAAGAATACCAGAAGATAATGCAGTTAAAAATTAACGCAGTAAAATGATTATACTGGAAAAGGTTAACCATCATTATGGAAATTAACTGATTAGTTATTACATTAGAAAATTATTATTAAATTATTTAGATCAGTTGCTACATTATCTTAAATATTAGTTTGCTAGAACAGAATTCTCATTAGCTCCTCCTGGCTATTAGAATAACGAAAAGACCCGTCATTCATAAGAAGTACAAGGGAGCAATTAATGTCAACAAATGCAAATTTAACATTAAAATTTGCATTATCATCACCAATTAGTCCCCTGGCCTTACGTAAAAGTTCATACCGTCTCTTTGTCAGATCTGTAACAACTCTGCATGAGGGTGGTTTCTCTTTAGATTTAACTTTTGTTTTTTTTAGGTCTCGCAATGTATAGTTTTCTCCTATCAACCCAGCTTCGAAATTTTACGATGATCTGTTGAGTTTCAACACCATCTTGGTCCACAAATGTTTTTCCAATACGATGAGCACGATCAATTGCATGGCGGTCAAAGTCCACACCTAACTTGTCATAACAAACCTTCACTTTATCAATCACCGATTTATTATCTTCCTTCTGTTCATTTTCAGTTGCTTTTCCATTTATTCGGAGACAACTACGTCTTAAATACTGTTCATTATTGTCATAGGCTACAAGTAATTTTTCAATAGTATTCTCACGTAAAGCCTGGGTTTATTCAAGTTTCACAATTCTGTCTTCATGATTATTAAGTTTTTGTTCAAATTTATCAATAACCTCTATTTTGAATTCATCAAACATTTTCAATATATCTTCATCTGTTGCAAGAGGAGCGATAAGATCAAAAAAGTACTCCTGAACATTAGTAGTGATTTCCATTTTGTTCGATGCTGCTCTGGTTTTTACCATATGGAAACTACCTCTAGACGACTTCATATACACATGAATTTCAAAACAAAATTTTCTCTCAAATAAAAAATTAAAATAAAGTTTTCTGTGTAGGCAGCATAGTGAAATTGATAAATTTTGGTTTGATGAACTAATTTCCGGACCTGCGTTTCTTTCAACGTCTCCGCAAGCTAATAAAAAAGATGTTACGAAGGGTACAAATATACAAATCTGATAAAATAATAGGTAATGTACCGAGTAGTAACTCAGAAACCTAGTAATAGCTTTGCGATAGACAATGGTACATCGACTTAAATTAAACATAAATATTAAAATATTAAATGAAATGTTTAATGCAGCTGTGATAGAGAGACTTATGGATGAGACACCATAAAAATACAAGGTAAAAAATATTATAATGGGAGATAGTAAAAATACTAAAAGAAAGGAGCAGAAATGCAATGCATTATTAGCAAAGTTAAACCGAGTGAGATCAGATTTTAATAACATAGCAAAATATTAATATAAGACAATAAAATAAAGAAAAAAACACAGCATCTTAAGGATGTTAATATGAAACAAACACAAGAATACCAGAAGATAATGCAGTTAAAAATTAACGCAGTAAAATGATTATACTGGAAAAGGTTAACCATCATTATGGAAATTAACTGATTAGTTATTACATTAGAAAATTATTATTAAATTATTTAGATCAGTTGCTACATTATCTTAAATATTAGTTTGCTAGAACAGAATTCTCATTAGCTCCTCCTGGCTATTAGAATAACGAAAAGACCCGTCATTCATAAGAAGTACAAGGGAGCAATTAATGTCAACAAATGCAAATTTAACATTAAAATTTGCATTATCATCACCAATTAGTCCCCTGGCCTTACGTAAAAGTTCATACCGTCTCTTTGTCAGATCTGTAACAACTCTGCATGAGGGTGGTTTCTCTTTAGATTTAACTTTTGTTTTTTTTAGGTCTCGCAATGTATAGTTTTCTCCTATCAACCCAGCTTCGAAATTTTACGATGATCTGTTGAGTTTCAACACCATCTTGGTCCACAAATGTTTTTCCAATACGATGAGCACGATCAATTGCATGGCGGTCAAAGTCCACACCAGGACTATTAAGTCTATGCCTCTTGAGCTTTTCAGCTAATGTATATTCTTACATTTTTACATTCCAATGTATTGTATTGTATTTATTTATTTATTTATTTATTTATTTATTGATTTCAAATTGGTAATTAGTTTTTAACTATTACATGTTATATATAAAAAAAAACCTTGTAGAAAAAAATTTAATTCAGTGTGATCATGCTCGCAGAGACGAGCGAAAGCTTACAATAAATATCATGAATTTGTCAAATTAAATTGGTATTTCATCCAAAACTTAAAATGACTTAAAAAACCCATTTTATTTTCAGGAAACAACTTCTGCACACTTCATGCTCCAACCAAGGATTCCTTGCTATATTTCCATATAACTGTTATTCCATAAAATTCATGTTCATTGCTTATACTCAGTGACGTAGTTAAATGTGTGAGTATTTTTTATTTTACCATATCCGTTTATAGAGTAATTAAATCGATTTTCCGCTACGTTTCCATGGTTTCCATAATATTATGTGCAATATTTTTTTTGTTTTTCTTTCGGATTCCTTTTTTTTAAAGAGCATATTTCATAATTCCTTATTTCCACATCGAAAAATTGAGTTTTATCTAAATTATGGGTATAATTAATTCTTTTTCCAACACAGTTTTCTGGAGGTATACCAGTGGTATGCTTGCTGGAAGTGTGGAGGGAATCCCTTCCATATAATTTGGCCTATATATTCTAAATATATAACTGAACTACACACTGGTTCTATATGGAATCTTCATAAAGCAACATTTTACATTCGAGTCATCAACCTATCGAACTTTTAAAGTGCTAACTTTTCCATTTTGTGTAATTTTTAGTCTATGTGTCATAAAATCTGAAGAGGACAGCAGAATAAACAGCCCGAGGGACTGAAGGATTCATGTATATCCTTCAATAAATAAGAAGTAACTAAACATTTATTTAACGTTGGTAATTTATATAGTTACATGGTGCTAATTCAAACCAACTCAATAAAAAATGATAGATGACATAGAGACAGGAACATTCCGAGGAAAGTCTTAAAGGCTGAGTATTCATCCACACACGTTTTCTCCGTGGCAAGCGATTTCCCCGATAAAATATGCGGGTATAATATTAAGAGGCATTTTATTTACGTGAGTTTTCGCGTTACTAAAGTAAATGGTAACTTCTTATTACAGTTCTTAATTACGTCGTTCGGAACCATCTTCAAATTATTTTCAAAAACAGTTATTTTAAAACCTATAAAATAGCTAAAATCAGAAGAATTGAGTCAAAATAACTCTATGATGAAGAACCTTAAGTCAACAAACTTGGAATTGATTGGTTTATTTGAGACGAAGAAACCAATCATTTGCAAGATTATTGACTCAGTACACTCCTTCGTAAATTTTATTATGGAGATGCTCCCTAGTGTACTTATTTTTATAACATAGCAAGAGTACATTCGATACATTGTTCATTGTAATACTACGCCTGGACATTGTCCTGAATAAATCTGTCATAAATTGCATGAATAATAATGCCACTGCAAATTTTTATCCTCGCCAAGAATAGAATAAATATGCAAATTCCCGATGCAAAACGCTTTTTGAACCTGAATATCCAGCCAGCAAAACCTGTTCCATGTCAAAAAATGCTGATTTTGAACAGGTTTTTGTCGGCTGAGAAGGATGCATGCGCACGCAGTTCCAAGTTTCTGACTAATCTTCGATTCTAATAAAACTGCAGTCTAAATAAAGTTGATATGACATCATTCTTATAAAAATCAGAATGTAACTTTGCTATCTCCAAATATGCATTTTCTACTAAGGGATCGTCTTCATAACAATCCCGAAGAAACCAATCAACTTCAAGTTTGTTGTTTTAAGGTTCTTCATCGCAGAGTTTTTGAAATTAACGCAATTGATCGTCAAAGCTCCATGGCATATTTTACATGAAACATTTGAATATGGAAAGGATTAATTTAAGCTGGTTAGAAAATTCTTAGGCAGGAAATTTAACTTCCCTCTTCATCTCAAAAGACTGATTTCCAATTCACTCGGGTGTTTTACTTTCACCTACTTCAAATAATAAACAATCAAAATGTCAGAAGAACAAAAAACGAGATAGGTTACTATGAGATGGGTTAAGGGGAAATTCAAGATGGCGCATACGCGTGATTCAAGAAAGTGGTGTTTTTGTCGTGGCTGTAGGATCATTGTCTGCAGTCTTTTGGAGTTAACTCGTGGCTTTCCAGGTCTGGAAAATGTTCTGGCTTCAATGTAGGTCATTTTAAAATCACGAAAATGTAAACAAGTACGAAGAGATATCACAGAGTGGAGGGCACTTTTACGTGGTTTTTTAGCTATATGCGTCAAGACAAGACATCTTATTGTTTTTTGTGGTCAAACCTTTCGAAAACGTTATTGTGCTTAAGCATCAATGCTCTTACATGGAATTTGGCTTGTTAATTCAAAGATATTTTGATAAAGGTTGCATATTTGGCTTGAGAATAACTCTAGTGAGGTTTTTGTCAAAGCGGTATCAACCTTTAAGTATACTGGAGCACTAGTAAGACGAATGATTTTTACTTAAAATTTACCACTCTTCCCATCTCAGACAGTTGTTTCAAGTCTTAACAAAGTTCTATTGCGCGAAACAACCTTTACCGCCACCCTACATTGTCAGAAAGAAAATCTACTTTCAACCGGCCATTTTTACTCGCCATTTCAGCTTCGACAAGAACACAGACCGGAAAATGACGCAATTTCATTAAAATGACGTATTCATTGGCCAATCAGATGTAACCGCTGCAGAAATAACAAAACTTTGCGGGAAAATGGAAAGGCGACAAAACGAAACTTCATTGGGCAAAGAACCCCTTTCGAAAATCTAACCTCGATCTCATGGCTTCTTTGCCGTCCTAAAAAAGAAGGTAAAGGAGCCATTGGATCGAGGATGAATAAATTCGGCTTGCAAGGGCTGTGAGAGAGAAGCTCTAAATTGATTTCGAAGATTATTTCAGGAACAAGGTCGGTCGAACGTAGCAATATGAAAAACCAACCACTGCGAAAACGGTGCGAATATCCAATATTATAACCGCGAGGATAATGTCGGATACCACAGGTATCCTCACTTATCTCACGTGTGAAGAGTTTTATATCCCCGCAAATATCCTCTAGAATCCCTTGGGGATTCGGATCCTTTGTACCTTGTGTTATCCTGGCAAGTTATTTTAGATCAGTACATAAGTATAACCGACGTGGATATGCGCGGATATTCTCAGAAGATATTTATCCCTAGTGCGATATAGGCGGATACCTTGATTATGCTTTTGTATAGCAAGCGGTGATATGTGCTGATACATTGGTTATACTTTCGAAGATCAAGCCTAGATATGTCGGGATATATGGATTATACACTTGTATATCAAGCGTGATATGTGCGGATATATTGGTTATATTTCCGTATATCAAGTCGTGATATGTGGGGATACATGAATTACACTGGTTATACATTCGAGCACGAAGCGGTGATACGTGCGGATACATTCGTATATCAAGCCGTGATATGTAGGGATACCGTGATTATGCTTTTGTATATCAAGCCACGATATGTGCGGATAGACTGGTGATACTTTCGAAGATCAAGCCGTGATATGTGGGGATTTATGAAGTATACATTTGTATATCAAGCCATGAGATGTGGGAATACATTGATTATACATTCGTATATCACGTTGTGACACGTGCCCATACCCGGGTAGTAGTTTTATATTACGAGGTTATTAACACGGATATAATAGTAAAACTTTAGTAGATACCTTCGAATATGTCGGTTATATTTTTATATACACACTAGGTGTGACACGGTTATTACTATTTAGGACATTGGTGTGTGGGGACGATTTAAAATTTAATATACTAACTCACAAATATTTTTATTCTGTAACAAATAAAACACTTAATGATGCGATTACGTTTAACGCGTTGACTACATGGAAATACCGATATTAGTGGTATGCAGATACTACTCGCAAGCAAACTTTCAGACAAAAAAATTATATACATATATAACGTAACATAAAGTGTTAGGCAGAGCCATTCCACTATAACATCACATATCTTTCTTTGTGCATACCCTGAACTGTGAAACAAATGTATCATAGACGTTTGTTTATAAGCAAAAATGTTAAGACCGCATGATTATTAAGAAAACATCAGGCGATTAGATTTATTGGAACAACATATAATGGAACCAACTGACATATAAGCTGTAGTTCTTCCTGGTAAATTCTTTAAGAAAGCAAAGAAAAATTCACCCTTATTTGGTGATTTATTAGGAAAATTGAGCCTCAACTAAAAAAATCCTTATAAAAACGTGTGTATTCATTTCACTCTCGGAGATGCATGTGAAGTGTAATATTGCGTGACGTTACCGTAACAATCAAAAATATATAAATAAAAATATATAATAAAAACCTTCAATCTAGTTAGAGATTGCCAATTTGAGCAAGTGTAGAAAGTATATAAAGCGAATTTCTGCTACTTTATTGCTGTGTAAAGTAAAATTAGTAATTAATCTAATTTCATCTTTACAGAAAAAGGCAATCACTTTAAGAACAGAAGGAAATCATAAAAGTAGAACTATGTCTGGTATAAAATTAACTAAATTTTTTTTTTTCTTATTTCAATAAATATATATAAATATTAATAATCATATTTTTTACACATATTTTCACAATAAAAAAATGATGAGTATATGCTTTTTTAATTTTTTGCATGATCTTGAGTCTAAAGATGTACATTAACGATAGGCTTAACAATAATAATTTAAATGCATGCCACTTTCATTGGTTTGTCAAGTAAAACCACTTATCTTGAGAGAAAAACGCAACCATCCAGTAACAACATAAGGTTGAACAATACAAATAAATACGATAATGAGTCTGTCCCTATGTTTTTACATA
>JAUCNQ010115753.1:0-11151 GCA_032352715.1 Bougainvillia muscus
TAAGCATGCCGAGCACGGGTTTCGAACCCTCGACCATCAGATTACAAATCCGATGACTTGACCACTAGGCCATACGCAGAATGTTTATCAGATAAGCTTAAGTTCATTGTGTTATTCTGTTCAATGTTTCAGGTAGAAGAATTACGAAATCGTTTGGTATCTGTCATAGTGAGTCGAGAACAATACAAAAAAGATTACGAACAACTGTTAGAACAACACAGCCGACGACTTGAAGTAAATTAAACAGCTTATATTTACATAGTTAAACAACCTCTGATTCAGATTTATTTCTGTTTCAAGTGTTTCTTTTTATATACGTAAAAACTGTTTGCTAGTCCAGAGTTTTGATGACATTAATTGTGCGTATGTTTATGTTAAAATGTTGTTAACCTACTTTACCGTGCTAGAGAAGTCTCGGTATGGAAAATGCTTTACCGTGCTAGAGAAGTCTCGGTATGGCAAATGCTTAACTCAATGTATATAAAACAATCTCTGAGTTGTTCATAAAGACATGCAGGAAACATAATTTGTTCAGAATAGGTTGTTTTTATACAGTAATTTTAGTATTGAAGAATTTTTTAGGGAATTTTCATACTATTTAGTGCATACTTCGTATGCACACAAACACTTCTTCTGTCGTCAAAATGGTTCGTATTACGATACAAATTTTGTGGACGGCTCCTTAAAAATGATAGGAACAGAAAATTTTAGTTTATTTTATTAAATGTTGCATACTTTTATAGACAGTGAATGCTGATTTAAGTGTTGAACGAGAAACCTACCAACAATCACGATCAGGTTTGAATGAACTCTATTTAGAAGTAAAAAAAGAATTAGAAATAGAACGGCAAGAAAAGAAGGTTGGTGATTTTTTAATAGAACTGTGTAGGCTGATTTCTGTATGCAGAAGGGGCTTTTTTATTGTAACCGTTGTGCTCTATCTTTTGCTATTGCTAGTACAATTTTTCTTACTGAAATATCGTATGTCTGACTTGTCTCTAATGCAAAATGTAATTTCCATTTTGACTTCACAGTGCCGTATATTGACTTCACGTATTTACATGACAAAACTCTTGTCAATTTTCAAATTCGCTTGTTATTACTCTATAAATGAATTGCTATTGATCACTTGTTTGCATGAATGTTGGTATAAATATAGTATATGCCAGCTTGAAAACTCTATGCTTGTGGTATGCTCGTGTTATGTTACACAAATTAGAAAGTTCCACCGACAACAAGCAAACAGCAATCAATCGGTGGCAAAATCAACATTTAAGTAACTAGATATTAAAATAAATTTCATTAACGGAAATCAGATAAAAATAGTAATTATGCTTGACATATGCTTAAACGTTCGGATCTGAGCCTGAATGTGCTTATAAGCGTTTGAGTCCTGGACTAGGTGAGCTACATTGTACATCCCTCTGTAACTCCAGCACAATGTGTCCTTACCATGAAACAAATTTGCTGACGTAATTAATGTTTTGATAGCGTCATCATCTCGTTATTGACGGCATGCTGAAATCTCCAGTAAAAGTGTGTTTTATTAAATCCGATCAAATCCGATCTGATTAGGTTTAAGTTTTGTTTTTGCCATAAACTATGATGTTAAAGACTTGGGGAAATTTTGAACAGAGAACATATATATATTCTAAAAGCTTTGTTAAAAGGTTTAAAAGTTTCAAATGAATGGAATGAAGTATCCAATAAAAGGATATTGCCATCTTCATTTTGTAAGGATTTGACAGTACTTTTATGGTTGGTTGCGACTAATGCGCAATAGCGTCTAAATTGAACATGCAAATTCCATGAAATTTGAGGAAATGTGGGAAATGAAAAAGTGTTAAAAGTAACCAAGCACATAGCAACATTTGCGCAAAAAGTAATCTCGGATACGAGCATTATACCGTATGTCATACATATTTTCTTCTAGGAAATGGTGATCATGAATGAAGAGAATAAAGCTATGAACCAAGAGAAAGAGGTTGAGTGATTTTCCTTCCCTTAAGCTAAAGTAATTAAGTACTTTGCTCTACAGCCAGTATGGTCAAGTTGGTGTGAGTTCGATCCTCACTATACTTCTAATATAATAACCATTGTCTGCGTGAGCGCCTGAAGATTCTTGCCTTGTAGAACATCACAGTGGGGCGAGTTCGCTTCCTAACTCTGACATGTGAAATGATAAACCGAATAATTAGTGGCGTTACCATGTCAACAAATCGACTCTCACCTCGCTATCCTTCTGCTGGTTTACAGCAGTTGATTAGCACTTTGTTCTACGGCCAGTAGGGTAAAGTTAGTGTGAGTTCGATCCTCACTACTTCTAATTTTTTTTGGAGTTGAATTTAAAATCACTTGGAAAGTTGAGTTTGACTAGTACTTGAAATCCTGGGTTTGTACTGCTATTATTGCGGTCATTAATTGTATTTATATAGAATATAATCTATTTACTTTCAGGTTGCAATGCAACTCCTTGAAAAGGTTGTTTGTTAACATGTTTACTTTCAGGTTGCAATGCGACTCCTTGAAAAGGTTGCTTGTTAACATGTTTACTTTCAGATTGCAATGCGACTCCTTGAAAAGGTTGTTTGTTAACATGTTTACTTTCAGGTCGCAATGCAACTCCTTGAAAAGGTTCTTTGTTAACATATTTACTTTAAGGTTGCAATGCGACTTCTTGAAAAGGATATTCATGACAAACAAGACACATTAATTTCCATTCGACGTCAATTAGAAGATATCAAACGAATCAACCTTGAACTGCATAATAAATGGCAGGTAAGATTTTTCAATAGAACAACACCAGGGGGTTTTGTCCATATCAAACGGGAGAACATGAAACTAAAATATATAGAAATGTGAAAACCTTTCTGTCTTTGGCGAGAACGCATTAACTTGTCTAAAAAAAAACTCGATATAACATAACTTGATAAAACAAGTTTTACAAATTTACTGATGACCCCCTACTTGCATTCATCACCTAAGGAAGAAGCTATGCCGGATGATTTTGAGGTCTATTATAGGAGCTAGCGTATAAAACGGACTGTATATGATCATTGATGACCATATGTTAGAGTTGGCCATTATATTGAAGCCATTGTTGACTGTAACTAGGGACAGTTTTAACCTTTTCACAAGTCGATAGATCACTTTCACTAAGGACCTTTTTTCTCCCCATGACGAAAAACAAACCGCCAAACACGTGCTTGTCGTTGTTGATCTCTACTGCTTTATGGAGTGCTTTACCTGACTATGCCACTCAGGGAGTCTTAAAAAAAATTTGTAACGTAGTCAGTGCTCTAACAAACTTGCAATGCGAGGATCGTTATGGGATACTGTCCAGCGCTAACCCCGGTTACATTTAGCCTTTTTTTTTAGCTGTTTGTCCTTTTATAGTCCTAATTAGTTCTATTTAGTCCACATATTGAAACTGAAACATACCCTGCTAGAATAAGCATACTATACTGAAACTTGACTGTTATTTGGCAACCTGAAGTTATTTATTGGTACTAATTTTTCAGGGTAGCGAAGGTTCACTGAAGAAACATGAGTCAGAGTGGCATTCTATGGAGCAAAAATGTTCTCGCTTGATAGCACAAACAAAAGAAATGGAGAAAAGGTATTTATTTCTTTTCCCCCTGTAGTTTGGAAGATAGAAGAAATACTACAACTACATGAATGTATGGATATACAGTAAACTCTCGGTAACTCGACCCTCCGAGGCACCAAAGAAAACAGTTCGACTTAAACGAATGTTCGAATTAAGCGAAGCTGCTATGTACTAGGAAACTGCCAATGGACCGAAGAAAATAGTTCAAGTTAACGCGAGTTCGAGTTATCCGAGATCGGCTTACCGAGATTATACTGTAAGATGAATATGAAGATAAGATACAAAAGAAGGATTAATTTGAGTTTGTCATTTCACCTGTGGTGGTTAGGAAGTGAACTCGCTCCTATGGTATGTTCTACGGGGAACAGAATTTCTTGGCACTTTAGCAGAGAATGTCATATGGTTAATTGAAATTGGTGAGCATCGACCTCGAATCAATTTCACTACTAACACGTGAACGCGAAATCTTGTTGTATGTAAATAAGGTTAAAAAATAAATTAATAACAGTAGAAAGAATTTGATAAAAGAAACCGTTATCTTATTAATTAATATATATATTAGATAAAAAATAGAGGCACCCAAAGAGGGAAAGATTAAGCAAGTTCTAAAATGGTGATGTCTGGGATAAAACGCAGAATTGTTATAGAATTGCATTTACTAGCTTAATGCGTTCGATTTTTTCTAGCTTATCAAATGCAGATAAGGCAAGAATACAAGCAGAAGAAACTGCTCATCAGATTGGTGCCAAAGTAGCGCAATTACAAACGGAAAAGTATGTATGTCAGCACTGACTTGCTGGTTTTTTTTATAACAATGTAAGACAGGGTTTTATAAAGCTATTCTTGAGATTTATTATATGAATCTTTAGGAACTAATCCAGTTGTTTTAAGTATCTACCGATCGTACACCGCCTCTTAAATTATGATGGCGAGTGCCCCTTTTTCATAAAATAGACCTAAAAATACATTATTTTCTTTGAAATATTTATCTAAAATAGACTTAGAAGAAAAGAAAACTAGGTATTTTTGAGGCTATTTTACATAAATTTTGCCCTTATTAAACTTTTTGGACGCTCCTATTCTAGATTAGAACCTGATCTTATCACTTTGTTACTTCCCATCGTACTTGCGATCAATAAACCTATAACGACCCGGGAAAATATGCATTTAAGATGTAGTAGTAATGTTACAAATTTGCTTTTCTTTTTTCAGACATTCTTTAGAGACTGATATAAAAGTGGAACGAGAATGGAGAGTTGGTTTACAAACAGAACTAAATATTGAGAAGGATAAAAATGAAAGGCTCATTAAAGAACTGGGAGAAGCGAAACTTGCTAAGAAGGTAAATAAATGTTTATATTGGAAATAAGTAGGTATCTTTATTTACGATAAAATAACTAATAGAGAAGCACTAGTACGAAAAAACTATTTACAAAGTTTGCAAGCACACAACCTTTTTATTTATCTAATGTTGATAAATCCTTGATGTGTGGCGGTAAACTGCTCCATATGTTAAATAAGCACTTTAAGCTAATAGGCCTATAGTTAGTTATTTGGGTTCATACCAACTATAATCTCGCGTACTTCTTCAGCAGAAACATACGAGAATTCAAAGGTGGTATTTAATCCCAATCTTTTTATTTTCTAAATACTTGGACGATGTTCTTATTTATATAAAATATTAGATAATGTATCTTTTCTCCACTTTTGGATAGGGAGTGTTATGTAATGTTTATTCATTAAATATTTCTGCTACTTTCTGATCATCAGTCACCGTTTTCACTTAATATAATTTTCTCATGACTATTGCTGCTCGAGGCAAAATAGGGTTTAGAAGCTTCCCAAAAAGAAATATTTTTAGAAAACTTTCCAGCATTAGTGAAGAAAAGTTTCTTTCGCTTCATATTCAGGTTACGTACAAGATTTCTAGGGTTTTTATAAATATTTATACCATGTATCGATTTAGTTTTATTGGTAATATTTTTCAAACGGGAATGTTTCATACAAGGTTCATAGCCATCCTGGAAAACAGGGAAATCAGGGAATTATCAGGGAATTACAAATATTCACTACTAAACAGAAAAATCAGGGAATTATCAGGGAATGTTGGTTAAATGTCAGGGAAATCAGAGAATTTTCTAATGTAACTGAAATGCATTTTATAGTATAACTTCAATTGGATTAAATGTTTATTTTATGCTTGTTTTAGACTGAAAACTGTCTGAAAATAAAGGGATTTTCAAGGAATTTGATTCAATGATTAGGCTGGGAACTCTGTCATCATTGCTTTACTTGAATTCCTGTCAATATGAGGTTCATGAACTCATCTAAAACCTTAGACTTAAACGGAGCGTTTTTACACAAAGTGTCAGAGAGAACCTGATTGAATTTAGAGACATCGCTAACAGGGGAATTATTAAGTAATTCTTTAAACTCTACTCGGAACGAGTTTTCACCGAACTGTTTAAGACTTCGAAAAGTGAAACGTTTAGGTGAAAGACCCAGCTGTTTCGATCTAAGCAATCCTATAGGTATCAGCTGGATATCATTAGGCACTTTGAATTCTGATACAGCACCGGCTGATATGTGGCTACGAACATAAGTCAGTCAGTGGCCCGCCAGACGAAGCTGTTTTGTCTAATCTGAATTTTTACGAAAACCTTTCAATAAAAATTGACCACTAGGGAAACTACTATCAATTTTTGTTTCAGCTACGCACAAAACATGCACGTACGGACCAGTAAAAGTGTACAGATCCTCCAGTTTATTCCTTACAGAATTTATATTTATATACGAAAAAACTAAATTATTTGGATACTTTAAACGCACACGTTCAAATTCAGTAAAACTAGGAGAAGTTTCAAGGTTTACGCTTAAATTTCCATCCGTATCAACATAATCAATACCAGTTTATTCAACATTTCGGTTATTTTTGCTATTTACAGCCTCACTAATGGATCCAACCATGTTACATCTGTCTCCTGTTACTTTCTGATCTACGCTCCAAATCCGTGGTATCATCATTCGACTCGTCTCCTTCTTCATACATTTCTATTTGTGAATTTATATCTGTGGGAGATTGTCGTTGATTTTCAAAACAGGTTGACAAAGTTCTTGAAAAACGTCTGTTTCTGATTTAAGTGAAGTTTGCTCCTATTTAAATAAGAATTAGGGTTTACGTTGTCATAGGATATGTAACTTTTTGAAAGTTTCTATAGTAGCACTTTTTATGTAAAATTGTATTTTACTTCCTTGCTTTGTTGGAATATTTATTGCCCCTGGGTACAATACCAGATACCGATACTTTAATATCTTTTGAGTATGCTGTGTAAGTTTGATAATTGAGTCAGCAATCTCGTCACAAGATTTATCGGTGCACAAATCATTGGTACCACAGTGAATATGACATTACATGGTTTATCTTCAAGTGTGGACTGCTTATAACCCCCATAGTAGATATAGTCGCATCTCGAAAGAATTAACTACAACTTTCTGCGTGTTCTATAGTTTGTCATAGGTTTTTTTCCCGTTGATACCTATTAGTAGGCTATCATCAATAACGTGTGTTAAGGGAAGGAGTACACCTTCATTTACATAGACTGTAGTTGAAACGTTCGCAGCAAGATCATTATCAGTTTTATCGTTTCGGTATAAATAATATTATGGTAATTTACAAGGGCCTGAAGTCGCTGTTTTAATGATTGTTTGTTTTTCTTTCTTTTACTCTACATTGCTTTGTTCTTTATTGTATCGTACGATTGAAAAGATTCATTAGAATAATTTACTCGTTTCTTTGTTATCCTGAGATTCAAATATAAGATCAATGTTATTTCGCAGCTATTAAATTTGCGAATTTTTCCAAAATTCACGAAATTTACGAATTTAATAACTTCAATGTTTTTTTGGTGGGACAAGAAATTGTAAATATATATATGAATCAACTTCTCCTTTTACGTATATGATGATTCATCATCCTACAACCGTATTATGTACATCTGTACAGTCTTGTTCAAATATATTTCAAGGTCTTTATAAGGACCTTGGGATGTTCAGCGGACAAGACAGCGTACAGATATACATGAAGAACTTCAAACAATATGAACAATCTCCGTTTACGTTATGATGATGAAGACCTTGGAAATGTTATCAAGATATATACAGTCACTGTTTCGTTTTTTTATACTCTTTATTTTTATATTTTTAAATCTCAAGTGAGTTGCATGATGTATATAATATATACGAAAGATGTTTATGATGATGATGATGATGATGATGTTTTTTTGACTTAAAACACATACATTAACTACGAAAAATTTGGTCGTGACAAAATTATATTAAACATGTGACCGCTTCTGCAATCTTCCTTATATACAATATCGTCCCTAGGGCATTTCACATCTTTTTATGTGCGGATAGACGGCTTAGATCAGATGGAATCCTCATATGAAGATGCTAAATGCCCTGGGGACGAGGTTATCTCATATGTTAAAAAATTGAGTTTCATTTGACATTGCTCACAGAACGGTGCCTATAAGGATTTAGGGCTCAAAGCTCAAAGCTCAAGGCCTCAAGTATTAAGTGTTAATAAGTCTATGAAGGTCTATGAAGGTGGATTGGTCATTCAGGTAGAAAAAACTAAGCTAGAGGCTTGCGTAATGAATGTTCCCAGACATCAGACTAATCCAGTGAAAGAGACTGTAGAACTATTTCAGACTGCTACTAGAAACGATATTTAAGGGCGGATTCAGACTAAGTCTCCAGGATTAAGTAAAATTAGTGAAGGATATCGACCATTTGTTACCATCAAAAATTGCTAGGTTAAGGCATGTTCCGTGTCCACACTCAAAAATAGGCTAATTGACTTATTTTTATGTTTGCTCCCTCGAATCCACTTAATTCCTATTTTAAAAACGTTTTTAAAAACGTCTTTTCTCCCCTTGCACTTTTTTACATGCCGGTGTATAAGTCCATTCGTAGACTTACGCAAGATTTTAAAAACTTAATTGGATCTCTTTTAGAAAGTCTGGGCTTAGCCCTATGCGACCTGGGGGGGGGGGGGGGTAACAACACTGTCTGCCAAGTTTCATTGCCATACCATGACTGGTTCGAAAGTTATTAAAGGGGATCATTTTATATTGAGTAATTAATCCAGAATATAAAAAAATAAAACTTCGACTAAATTTTGTACTTGACTAAAATTTGTCACGACCAAATCGTGAAAAATCGGACCAAATAACTTCGACCAAAATATTTTCGCACTAATTTTATTGGCCCAAATTTTTCGTAGTAATATATATAATTGATGGTGGAAATAGAACCAGCAAGGTTCTCCAGTCAATGCCGGACGCGTATGGCTATTACAATGACTGCGAACAAATAAGGTTTTTTTGCATCGGACCTCTATTTAGGTCTCTTTTAAATTGTTGTAATGGACTTTTTAGCATTACAGCAGAAAAACGGACGTTTTTTTTGTTAATTTTTTAGGAAAATGCTGACCTAAAAAATCGCTTGGAAGAAACACAAAAAATATGTTCCGGACAAGAGTCGGTATGTCATACACACAATCAATTGCGTATTTAACGCCGTTATATCTTTCTTTATATTTTTCTGTTATCCTGATAACAACAACACATTAATATAAATATTTTCTTATGTTGGTGAAACAAGAAAGTTTCGTTGTGGTAAATAATTAACACAGCAGCCAGTCAACTGGTCTATGTATTCGTAGATCTTAATTTGAACCTGCAAGCGGATGTTGGGAGAAATTCTATATTAAAATATAGATGAAAAGTGGGATGCTTAGCTTCGTTGTAAATCAGGCATGGCTAAAAGAAAATGAATTTCCTCTGTCGTTAAACTTAACATCTACATGAATGTTTAAATTTCTTATGTTTTAGGCTTTATATGAAATGGGTAAAAAACTTAACACGTGAGTACTTCATTTTGTATATCGAATGCTGATGTAGTTTGTAGTTGTGCAGTCACTTTCTTTTTAGTTAAGATGGCTGCAACTAAATATACTGGCATTTGATACGTTCCCCTTACATGGATATTTTACTTTATTCAAGGCCTCTTAAAACTGGTGTTGTGGAGTACAACTATTGTTTTTAGCTACCTCTTGTTCTAGCTCTCATACTCAAGTGGACGAAATGAAAGAGTTACAAGCTGCTATGAAGGTATGAGTATACCCCTGTACGTTTAACTTCTCGAGTATTGATGGTAACATGCACGCTAAACGAAAGGACGGCTTTTAATGCACGTTTTATGATATGGATACTAAATAATTTTAATGAAATTCAAGATGCAGATGATAAAGGGTGGTTGTTTTGATCACTGTAGTTTGTTTGAATGGTTGTTTGTTGAGATTATTTCATGAGATTCTTTCAAGCGTAAACATACAATCTTAAGATCGCGTTTTTTTAAAGAGAAGAGCAGATAAAGAAAGAAATGGAACAGTTAAATGTTTTTAACATTAAATCATTAAATGCGTTTGATCTTGTTTTTATCTCCTGTTTTCTAGATTTGACGACTTGTCGTCTTGCTTCGGAGTACCTTAAAATCGTTTGTTTTATTATAGGAAAAAATTTGGCAAGACGATAAGGAAGTTACAGAATGTCAGTTATGTACGCAACTATTTTCATTGTCAAGAAGAAAGGTAAACAGGCAGTTCGTTAAAATCGTAATTCATTTTATATTACTTAAATTAGAATCCACGATGAATGAATATTATTTAATATTTCGAGACTTTTTTAATTTTCATGCTTATAAATATTAAAAAAACGTGTTGTATAAAGCTACCGCAATTCCTTCGGACCCGTTTGACGCCGTAGAACGTTGGCTTTTGTTTTTCTCTATTCAGTGCGAGTCATCTTAAAATAATCATTAATATATCTTGTTTTTATTTTTAGCATCATTGTCGCAACTGTGGTGGAATATATTGTAATTCGTGTTCTGATAACACCATGCCGCTTCCTTCGTCTGCCAAACCTGTGAGAGTATGTGATACATGTCAACAGTCATTATTGGCCAGATATACCTCTGGGCCAAAATAATAAAAACTCTTTAAAGAACTTTAGTCTTTTGCCTCTAGTGGTACATTGCTGCTGGTTTCCCAAACCATTAGAATATATATTTTTGATAAAGACTCAACTTAAAAACATTATTACTGGAATTTTTTTATTGATAATTTTCAAAGCTTAGGGGGGGGGGAGTATATTTGTAAGCAAAAACGTGTTTGTATTGCTCTCATTTCCCCATTTCATTTTTATTTATTTTTTGCGTTTCGGCTCCGAGCCGCCACAAAAAGTTATGTAAGCAGCCAGTATGAATTAACTGATTGTCGATTATGTAAGTTGAAAACCATTCCAGTATAGATTGAGGGCATTCCTATTTTTTATTATCGTGATCGTATTTATCTGAACGATCTATGAAGCACTGCAATACATCCAATTGTTTAATGCAATATAGTCCATGGGATTGGGGTCGAAATGGTATCAAAATAGGGACAAAGGTTGTTATATATCAAAAGAACGGCAATTTCA
>JAUCNQ010115764.1:0-11150 GCA_032352715.1 Bougainvillia muscus
CCATTAAAAGGCAGTGAAATTGCAGCTTTTGCAGCCGAGGTGCTGGAAAAGGCTATGTTTTTTCAGCTTTTTCAGCCGAAAGTCAAAATTAGGTTCATTTTGTAGCTTTTGCAGCCCGTTGGCAACCCTGTTGTAGTTGCTGAGATAATGAACTTTTAGTTAGGGTAAACCAAACCTAAAAATTAAGATCGAGTGCGACCTGAAGTATTTTCGTTCATATTTTGTTAAGAAACTCACACTTCTCTTCTGAGATGAAAATTGTATGAATTTTGTAAACGACAGGAACTGCTACGTCCTAAATTTAGCTATAAATTTAATTGCCATCAGAAGTTAGGTCGTAGCAGTTACTGTCGTTAACAAAATTAGTGTGCCTATCAAAGCAAGAACAAGTCGAAACAGCTATCCGTAACAAATATACGGAATGGGATAAATAGCATAACAATTATTATTGAAAGTCCTTTATTACAGCTAAAAACAAAATATCACACAGACCGTGTAATTGAAAACATGTAGGAGATATGTTCTGCTGTTAACCCTTTAACGCAGTTTCCAATTTAACGGACATACATGCTTTAACTATCCTGAAGCATTTTGCTTCAGGATTGTTAAAGCGTGTGTCACCATATTGTGACAATCAGGCGTTAAAGGGTTAAGTATGTTTGATAGCGATCCGTGTCTATTTATGAGTACCCATGGTTTTAGAACTACTTAGGGACCGTCTCAAAAATTCGCTTCATTTTCACCTTAGATGAAGTGTTATTGTACGTGTTACAATAACACTTCATCTGAGGTGAAAATTATTAGGAATGAAGCGAATTGTGAAGCGAATTTTTGAGACGGCCCCTTATGGGGCATGACGTTTTTGCAGGAAAAACTAACAATATCACCTTAAAATATCACATCTTAATGTAAGTTTGATTACATCTCAAATTTTATGAACTTTGTCAACCGCATAATATTTCATGTAGCGTCGTGAGCGGAGTTCTAAATTAGATAATTTGAGTTAACGTACCAGCCCTGGCATTCTTTGTCAAAAATCTTTGTGCCCCGTTTGGGATATCGAAGTAGGAACGACTAGCTAGATGAAATAACGACTGAACTGACAGTTGATAAGTCGTATTTAGTGCGTACGCAACCAAGTTTCTTTCTTTCAAAAAGTCTTCGACAGCAAGCAACGATTATTTACAAAGCTCGTGCTATTCGGTGTAAAAAATGTTGTTAGTGATGATTCAAGTCTACCTTTGAGCTTCATAACCTTCTATATACGTTGACACATCAATTTCGACAGGAAGTTCACTAACATTTACTTCAAAACGATCCTGTACATCATTCAATACTTTCGCATCTTCTTCATCAAAAACAAACGAAATTGCAAGGCCTTTCGTACCAAAACGGCCAGCTCGAGCAACCTTAGAAATAAATATATAAACTTTATAATACCTCATTCACTTATGTTGAAGTACAGAAGAACTGACACTCATTGCATTTTTCGCGAAAATTAATAAATGCATTTTATAACTCGGCTTTAAAGTATTATATCCTTTGCTTTCATATTAGCTTTATACATGAAGTGCGAAAAAACTGTTAAAAAATAACTATAAGTGT
This sequence comes from Bougainvillia muscus, assembly GCA_032352715.1. Classification (NCBI taxonomy): domain Eukaryota; kingdom Metazoa; phylum Cnidaria; class Hydrozoa; order Anthoathecata; family Bougainvilliidae; genus Bougainvillia; species Bougainvillia muscus. Next base: position 1,606 of record JAUCNQ010115764.1, read on the forward strand.
ATTTTTACTTTAAATATTTTGTTAATAATCCTTATTTAGAAACCAAATATTTCCATCGATTTTTGCATTAATTTTCGCGCACATTTAATTTTTGCGAATTTCGCAAATTTTGCCTTAAAGGAGAACGGACGACAAAAATTTTTTTTCGAGATTATTGTTTTGTAAGCTAGATATAATGCTAAAAACATATTTGCGCCTTAAAACAACCTTTAAAAGTCATGTTATCCCCTCCTTTTAACTTTTCGTTTGCTGTCATGACACCCCAGAAAACGAAAGTATTCACCACGGTTAATCATGTAAAGTAATTAGTCTATGACGCGTTTTGTGCGCAACATGTTATTTTTATAATAACAGATGCCACTTATTTTCATGTTTACATTTCGGAAGAAGATTTCTAATTCTACAGAAAATAAAAATCTATTCAATAGAGATAATAGATGTTCTTTAATAATAAAAGAACTTCAATAAAAGAAAATCCTTCAAAAAAAATAAAATGAGTTGATCATGTAAAAATATGAGTTTCTGAAAGAAGCCGAAAACAATATGTAGAATGTTTTAATTTTTAGAGTTTGCAAAATAAGAAATGAACAGGAAGCACATAAAAGACAATACATAGTTTTTTCACTCAGTCATTTCTCCGCAATATTCATTGACTAGTACAAAAATACATCGCTACTTTCCTTAATAACACAGGGTAAATAGGCGCTTGTCGTCTTTTTTACTGTAACTGGAGCACACGTTACGTCACAAGTGTAGGTTAATCTGACGGCAACGAACGCAAAAAAAACCTTTATGGCGCCGCGACCGTGAACATCGTTTAGCCTAATTTAGCCCGAAATAAGCCGTTTCACTCTAAAAAAAAATATACCACGTTAGTTTGTAAGAGAATAAGAGCAGATTTAACGAAAAAATTTTTTTGACGTTCGTTCTCCTGTAATTCGCAAAAATTTTAATGTTCGTGAAAATTTTGGAAAAACCCTGATTCGCGAAAATTAATGTTTGCGGAATTTTAGAAACCTTTTTTGTTTGTTTTTAAAAGAAATAATAGCCATTTCTTTTGACATTTTCTTCTTTCGTTTTTATACTATGGGGTAGAAATCTTATGTTCAACTGTGTAGTTTATCATAACTTTAATTGTAAGCAATAAAAACGATATATTGTGCTTGAAATAAACGTTTTTATTTCATTTTCCTTGCTTATAAAATAAATTGTAAAAAAATTCCGTTCATTCCCGAAATATCTCCCATTCGTCAATTTGTAAAAATTGATGGCCCCGAGGTATTAAAGAACAACCCGAGGATAACTATACTCACTCTGTGTAGGTAAGTATCTGAATCTTCTGGCATATCATAATTCACAACAATATTTACACGTTCAATATCCATACCACGGCCAAACAAATTTGTTGCCACTAAGATACGTTTTTGGAAATCTTTGAATTGGTTATATCTCGATATTCTAAATGAGATTGACATATAATTATTCATAAAAGTATATGGAGGGGTTATTTTAAACTATATATATTCATTAATTTTGAGTTTTTCATTTCACATGTGATAGTTAGGAAGCAAACTCACTCTTCTGTAAAGTTCTACGGGGCAGAAGATTCTGTCTGGCATGTACGCAGAGAATGTTGTGATTAATGTAAGTAGTGAGGATCGAAATCATCCAACTTCACCCTCCTAGCGAAAAAAAGGCAGTTGGTTAGCACTTTGCTCCACAACCAGTAGGGGGAAATTGGCGTGAGATCGATCTATAGATTCTCGTGTATCATTATTTTTGAAAGCACAACAAATTGGAGGCGAAAAGATTCTCAGAGTGAGCAATTATTTCTTTCTTTAAAACACTTAGTCAACAATTAGATATGACAGTGATGGACCAAAATATTCGTATCAATTTTCACACAGAAGATTTGTCTTCGTGCGCACTTAGTATGCACATAGACACTACTTCTCTGATGAAAATGGTACGGTGTCATCGTACCATTTTCATGTGCAGTCCCTTAAGTTATATTCCTTTACCTTTCTTCCTGTTGCATTTGACGATGAATAGCGATAGCTGGGAAATTCTGTTCCACAAGTAGATTTGAAAGTGCAATACAACGTTGGACCGATTTTACAAATATGATGACCTGATAAGAAAAAATGTTAATACTTCAAATTGGACCACCAACTTCGGAAATAACTGTACTTCGAGCATACGATGAAATAAGACACTTTCTGAAATGAAATTGATACGATGTCCCATATAAATTTACAAATATACATTAGAATTAACGAGACCAATATAAGAGCAAAGACATATTATGGTGCATCATACTAACATAATATTAAATGTTTCCTAGTTGCTAACTATTTCTGCCACTTGTAACCTTAAAAACTAGAATGATTAACCATGGTGGGTATTATAGTCAATTTAGACTTAGGTGTTAAATTATACGTTGTTACCTGGTTAAATTCTAAAGCGTCGAGTAAGTCAAATAGTTTTCTGTTCTTTTCTTTATCTTTCAGTTTGACATAATGTTGCGTTAAACCATGGAGGGTTAGTTTTGTTTCATCATCAACATATACTTCCATTGGCTGTAAAAAATTAAGGCTTGTTAAAAATAGTCGTAGCTACAACATTTTACCGCAAAGTACCTTTAATCAGTGACAAAGCTGAATAGAAAAACAAATCAAAATAACAAACTACTGCGAGTGCAACTGAAGAAAGATTTACAACTCAGCGTATTGACAGCATATTTCATCTGAGATTGGAACTTGTATTTACTAATTTATTTCTGATTATTTTGTCAGATTAAGTATCACCAAAAGCAATAGGATGGAGCATTTTACTGCTTCAACCAGGGTTCAGCGATCTCTACAATAAGACATTCAAAACAAACAATGAATGAAAATAAGCACCTGGTATCAATGTTAGAACCCTATTGTAAGCTTCCAATTTTTTTACCAGATACCCATTTTCAAATATCTAGGAGACACTTCAAAACAGGGCAAATTAAATATTCTTGACTGGGAGCACTGTAGGGCATAAATACAGATACTTAGTCCGATACTTTGAACTGCAAAAATATCAATCCCATTAAATCCAAGCGAGCTTCCAGCTTGATCCTTGCCATTACATACTTCCATTGATACTTCCAGATGTTGTTCACAAAAGTAAACAAGCCAGCAACTAAGCTTTCTCGTTGTGACTTCACTTGCCAGTGCCAATGTCACTCTATTACAGCTTGGGGGAAGATCTGGATAATAGCGGAATTTGTGTCATCTCATTTTGATTAAAGTAGCAAGCAAATGTCCCAGGGACAAAAATCAAAACATCATATTGAAAGTCATCCCCGTTCATCAACATGACACACCAATGACATACCAATGAAATGATGAAAAACAATGTGTCCAAAAGCCGAATGGAACCGAGCATGCGCCATGAATTTCATAAAATGAATCTCGTCAAGATCACAACGATTACTGACTGACGGACCGAACAACCAACCGACAACTTCAATATAACTTTTATAATCTAATCTACATAATGAATCAATTTGTCAACATCAGTAATGCATAAATACAGGATGAATCGAAATCAAATGAATGAAATTTTTAATAGGTCTGAGAGAAAATGAGACTGTAACAATAACTGATAAGAAATAACAGGTGATAATTACATCTTGCATGAATTTCTTGCAAACCAATCTCATTTCTTTTCCTAGTGTAGCACTGAACATCATGACTTGTTTTTCATGAGGTGTCATACGAAAGATTTCTTGAACATCTCTTCTCATATCTAAAAATAAGGATAGATGCTAATTTTATTACTACTATAATTGGCGATACTATATCTATACAAAAAAGTTGCATTTAAATGGGACCAGCTTAGATAACACAACAGTATTCAGGGAGGAACATTCTCTTGATAAAAGTAAGCCTACCTCGTAGACCGCTTCGCTGAAGCTCCGCCTGGTATATCACCACTTGAGCTCACACATGCACATCGGAAATTAGTAACGGGAATATCTGAAGCGACATAAACAAAAACGACCACAAAAACAAGGTGGTCCTAGTACCGTGAACGCATAAAGTATATCAGTGGTGGTAGACCAAGCCGAATGCAACAAAAGCGGTCTACCTAGGAAGGCTAGATAAAAGTTAGTTGCAACAGAGTTACAAATAAGTTTTTTAACAAATTATGTAACCCTATAGCGTGTTTCACAGAGATAAAACGTCTCATGAGGATATTTGTGAGTATTAATTTTGAAAAATTGACCTTGAATGATTGAAATTTTCGGATTGCATACCAAATGTTTTTCTAATCAATTTAGGGACCATCCACAAAATTTGTATTGAATTGGTTTCAATTGTTTTTGTGCATACTTTTTCTGTGATGACAATGGTTCGTATTACGACACAAATTCTGTGGACGGCCCCTTAGCCAAAACAATTGGGAATAAAGTCCTTATAGCCAGCTCATTGCTCTTAGCCCTATTAGCACCTGCTGCTGAAAACCCGTTTTTATATTTGATTTGATATGACGTTGGGGTCTTGATGACGTCATCATTTGTCCGAAAATTGTGATTTGTGTACCTCTTTAAAATATAAAATTTGTCAAAAAAACCCAATTATTTCCTATAAAAACTATATAAAACTACACTTGATAGTTTGAAGTATTTTTCATGCAAAAATGGACGCCATTATGGAATTACCTGGAAAAAATATGCTCCGGTAAAGTACGTCATTTTCAGAACCAGCATTGTCACATGAACATTTGTGCCAAGTTTCAAGGCTTAAAGTGAATTAGGTTGGAAATTATGTGGATAATAGTTTTTCCATATGTTCAAGGTGAAACACATTTCTCAGAACATGTCAAATAGATTTTGACTAATTGTCACAAAGTTTCAAGAAGGTTAAGGCATAATGCCCCCTCCCCTCCCCCAGTGCTAATAGGGTTAAAGCATCTCAGATTACATAAGGTTCTTTTTAGTGAATTTCTTCATTTCCCTCACGCCAATGAAAAAAAAATTGACAGCAAAAACTTAAAACAGAATTTCCAATTCCTAGCTAATTCTTCCTGCTCGGATGAAACATGCTTCAGACTAAGAATGAAAATTAAAATAGCTAGAAACTTCTCTAGCAGAGAACCTGCAACTTGGTTATCATTCACTGAGCAATATAAGACTTGGATGATGCGGATTCAAACAAATATATGCATAATGTTTTTATTAATGTATAATTTTGAATCTTATTGAAAGCTCAGGGATAGAACTTAATCAAGGTAGTTAGAGAAAAATATCAGTTAGAATTGCGTAATTGAAGTCCCAGAAAAAAATCTTACCTAATTGCTCCAACATTTTATCACATTCATCAAGTATAAAATGCTTCACATGTTTCAAATTTAGAACCTTGTCTCTAGCAAGAGCCAAAATTCGACCAGGCGTTCCAACAACGATGTGTGGACAATTCGTTTTTAAAACTTGTTCATCTTTTTTGACACTCAAACCACCAAAAAAGACTGCTACTTTGATGTCTGACAAGTATTTCGAAAATCTTTCATATTCCTTGCTCACTTGAAAAGCTAATTCACGAGTGTGTGACATAACTAAAACACTGACTTGGCCATCAACTGGTTCAAGTTGTTGTAACGTGGCTAATACAAATACGGCAGTCTTTCCCATACCACTCTTTGCTTGGCAGACAATATCCATACCAAGGATAGCCTGTGGAATACATTCATGTTGAACTAAACAGAAAATAAATATGTATATAAATTTTGAAATAGAATAATTGTTGACACCCAGAATGAAAACATACAAAATCAATGCTGGTTCCAATAACGCAAATACATACAATTTTAAAAACCACGACACAACCTAAAGGACAGCTTCAAAATTTTGGGGTGCTGATCAGTACCTGTTCCCTATACAGGTACCTAAACATCATTATGCAGAGAATGAATGAGAAGTTGAAATACTTTTTAGCTATATTTATGATTGATATATGTTTTCCAATGTCTATGAGTGGGATTTTGCCTAACAAAATGTCGCCAACCATGATTGGGCCACAAAGAAAATTTGGGATCTCAGAATTTCTATTTCGTTCGTCGTGACGACAATTTCAACTTATCCTGCGTGCACACGCGAACAGAGCCAAATTGTTACGCAAGCATGTTGTCTTGCAAATGCTGTAGCTGTTAGCTCAGTCCGCGCCACAACGGCAAACGAAACGGAGATTGGCCTTAACTACCAGGGCGCTGACTCTTTGTGCAACTGCGCTCTTTGTGCAACTGCGTAAGAACTACGGAGAGTAACACTCCCGTATTTTATTTACAGAGGTATTATATACAATAGGTGTTACGGGGACAACTAGAGGTTAGGCGAGTGGAACTCGCATCTTAGTTTAGCGTCACTGGGTTCTTCGTTCATTATTTTCAAGACGCGAGTTTGAAATCTTCGACTGCAATGCAATCCTCACCATCGCAACCAATCGGCCTTGTTGATAAAAAAATAATTTGATGGCTAGCACGTGCATGCACAATAATATACTCACTTAACCCCGCTGCGAACAGCATCTTTCTCTAATATCATGTTTCAGCTAAGTGTGGTTTAGGTGCTTGTTATCTTTTTTACGGCAACCCCATGAGGAACAGAAAAATACGCAAGAAAGAGCAGCGGCAAGCTTTCTTCAGGAGTAATAATGCAGGTTTGGAAAAATTTAAGGAGATAATGACTTTTATGGATAATGAAATTTCTTTTACGTGATGCTTGGACATATGATGGGAGTTACACTCACCTTAAATTGGCGATCTCCAGTAAAGACCCATAACCCTCCGTATATTTACAGGGTTTTACGCACATCCGTTGAATCTATTTCATGTTTGCTCCACGTGGAGCCCACATTGGCAAAGTGTAAAGTGCCATCAGAAAAACTTAAATAAATCAAGAATTACTTATGATATCTATATTCTATAAAATATCTATAAACTACCAGATATATTTGTATTGCTACCTTGGTCAGGGTGGCCACATAAAATTTCTTAGAAAATTCCAGCCTTTTCCCCCAATAATAGATCATTTTCCAGCTTTTTTCCTCATAAAAGTATACGAAAGCTTCGAAAATCCAGCTTAAATTTTACGCAGTCGACTCAATACGATGAAATCACCAAGACATTTCAGACAACTGTGTAGCAAAATTCGGCCTGTATCTATAGCAAACTTAACTGGAAGATTCGCACAATAAGGTGATCCGAATGGAAAAATTTGACATTGCATGCTTCTAGATCGTCAAAAATGTATATCTTTTTCCAGCTTTATTCCAGCCTTTTTCAGTCAAAGGCCATGAAAACCCTATCCTTTTCCAGCTATTCAAGTTTTTTTTGCAAAAAGGACCTTTTTCCAGCTTTTCCAGCCTATGTGGCCACCCTGTCAGTACAGATTTAAAAAAGCGGAAAGAAAATAAAAGCAGTGAAACTTAGGGTCAAAGTTGGCGATGTCCACTTCTTCATAAAAATGTGGAGAGACTTTCAGAAATTTCGGCTATTTATGATTTCCTGCTTAGTAAACGGAACCAGAGTATGTACCAACCATAACTTTAGTCAAAATGTAAAAAAAAAGTTTCTAAAATAAGCATGATTCTTTCTTCTGCTTTGTTAGAAGCTTTGCCACACCGTCTCCTTCCACAGTCATGTTTTAGTTCAAGTTGTTCAAGCTGGCCGTTTACGGGAAAATAAAAACCCCGCAAAAATGGTGATAAAAAATGCCGGAAAAATCATTGCCGCGATACCACGAGGAGAGGTGATGGTAAACAAAAGCCTGGCTACAAGCCATTATTTTCTTATTTTCTCGGTTTTAATTTTATATGAAATAAAATAAAATTCCGCTTCCAGGATCGAGTGTGCCGCGGTAAAATCTTTTTTTTGGAGAAAGTTACACAAAATTTAAAATGTGTTGGTCCGTTATATGCGGCACACCGTTTCTGCAGGGTTAATGTTATTGGCACTCGAAAAACACAAAATTTTTAGTTAGATGTTTTTGTGATCGTGGAATCCGTTGACAAAGACAGAAAAACACACGTTTTGGCCGATTTTAATAAATAGCATATGTTTACCCTCATTGCCCCTCAAAGTGTTATATATGGTTGGATAGACATGGCTTTCTGGAAGAAGAAACTTTTTACAGTTTTTTAAAGAGCAATTTTCTCAAAAGTTATGACCGAAGGAATAGGTCATAGTCATAAAAATCGCTTTTTTTTCTGAAAAACTTTTCTGTTTATGGAACAGTATAATAGCGTATATATGTCTAACTTTGTGATGTTTATAACTTTGTGATTACGATGATAACTGAGCCGATAGTTCGATGCATATTTTCTTCCGACAGTGGAACCCTTCTGCTACTGTTAGAATTTATAAACCGATTTCCCGGAATGCCTTGCGCTCAAAGCGTGCAGAAACGCATGCTCCAACGATTACCAACCAAAATTATGATGGCACGACAGACCTATATTTAGATCCGTTAATATTTTGTTAAGATTTCATAATAAGTATATACATAAATATATTTTCTGAGAGGAAACACCCTATAAATGTTTTGCATTATCAAGTCTCTTGTTGAAAGGCGTTTTCAGTTTTCACGAAGTTTGAAACAAGGTCACGGAATTAGAAGTAGTTTTGTTCCGGTTTCCGAGGCTAATCTGCACCTATTCCTCGGGGCGTTTTTGTGGTTGCACCATCCGAAAGAAAGCACAACGGGCAATACGATCTAGCAAGCAGTCAACATTGTGGATCGTTGAAGCGGTTGAATAGTAGTATAAAGGAATTTGATAAAATCACAAAGTTAGACATATATACGCTAAGCTAAAACAGATGTGCCCCTCGTCCTTAACTTTTAGGCAAGTTCTGACGCAAACCAAACATATTTAATTTTAGAATAGCGCCTTATCAGTCAGGGATACCTCTTAATTAGGCGAGTGAACTTCTTGATTGCTTAGTTAGGCGATATCTCCAAGTTAGGAGATTGAAAATCGCTTGGTTTGGAGAGTAACAGCTTAATTAGGCGTGTTGACATTTAAACACGTTATTTCTCCTCTCTTGCTGATACGCGCACTTTAAACTTGATTTCTACTTGTTCGTAGTGCTGTCACCTACTCATTCCAGAAGAATTGGTCTTTTCCTTCCGCGCGTTCTCCAGAAAATTACGTAAACGTCAACTCGCGTAATTAGGCATGCACCGTGACCATAATAAAGGTAGATTTTCACTGGGCGAATTTATTAATTATTAATACGGAACGAAATTGTTTGCAGCAAAAAGTTTCGACATGAAAATAATTTAGATTTCTACCACATAAAAGTTTTGGTGATCGAATAAAAACAACAGCAAACATGATTAAATAATTTGTCTCAGCACAAATCGCTTAACGCGAATACATTCGCCTAATGGAAATGGGCCTTTAAAATAATAGCCACGAGGTTTGAAATTTATGCTGCTTTCATCTTCCAATCTTATATTCCCGATATTTCGTAATGTTTTATTTAGGTAAGGTTGACCATAAAAGCTCTGG
>JAUCNQ010115786.1:0-11147 GCA_032352715.1 Bougainvillia muscus
CTAAGATGAAAATGAAGCGAATTACGAAGCGAATTTAAGCGAATTGCTAAGCGAATTTTTGAGACGAACCCTAAGTGCAGGTTTATTATTTATAATTCTCATTTATCGTCATAAAAAAATACTGTTTCCAACTATTGTTACCAAATTTACCGAAAGTATCAGGTCCCTAAAACAAGTCCCCAAAAGAAGTCTCCAAGACAAAATATTGGTTGATTTGTAATTACATTCAATAAGGGACCGACCACAAAATTCACATCGCAAATCGTACCATTTTCAGCACAGAAGAGGTGTCTTCGTGAATACTTAGCAAGCACAAAGACACTCCTTATGTATGAAAATTGATACGAATTTCCATACGAATTTTGTGGACGGTCCCTTATTATCAACTTGACATTTTCTTAACACACAAATTTACAAACAATCCAACACTAAGCTGTATACTGCAAAAAAACATAAGCCACGTTTTTGATTTTTAACTTTAAGCTATCCTGTAATAGGACTGAAAATGTTAATTAGTTTAAATTTTACAGAGTTTTAACAAGATAAGTTTTAACAAGAAGAACCCATCGGAATTCATTTTGACAAACATGTATTCTATCTAATCTAAGCAAGAGATTGACGCAAACTGAAATGCAATAATGTAAGGAATGTAGAGTGTTTACGAATTTAACATATTGCTCACAGTCCCAATTATTTTATCGTACTACTTCCACCAGGAGGTTTACCCAAAATAACCTTGTTTTAAAACATTTTTGTATCAACGTAGAAGTGGTTCTGAACATGTGATATACGTTAATTTAACTCCTCCTTAGATGAAGAATTTATCTTAATTTGCTTTGAGAAGTTTGAGAAAGCTTTATACCGTGTAAAATGGTGGATTATCAAGCATAAACATATGCAATACTTAGCATTCTATAAAATTATTTCACAAAGTCCACAGTAAAAAAATAGGAGGGCACTCTATATTTAACGTGGGCATGCATCAAAAAAACAACTTAAGTCACTGAAGCCTCTTTTATATCTTAATTACACATAAGGCCATGGTCCTTAAGGTAGAATACGTTCGAACAAACTCAATGGCTTAACAGGAGAGGAGTACTCCTCTCTTACCCTGAAATCTCTAGCAGTGACCTCTTGTCCTGATAAAATCATTCCTATGTGCTAGAAGGATCTTTCCTCATAGATATGTGTAGCTATTAGCAACACAATTTTAAAAATGTGGTAACTAATTACGAAGTAAGTTCTGTTACCAAATTAAGCTAATGCGTTAGAAACACGACTTATAAACGGTTTTAAATTATCTTTTAGAAAATGGTCGTACACTCTTAGGGTTCGTCTCAAAAATTCGCTTCGTGAATTCGCTTCATTCGCGTAAATTTTCATCTCAGATGAAGTGTCATTGTGCATACTTTGTATGCACAATAACACTTCATCTGGTATGAAAATGAAGCGATTTGTGAAGCGAATTTAAGCGAATTTTTGAGACGAACCCTTAAACATTGTTTAAAGTATGTGTGACCATTTAACGACATCATGCATGAAAGGATTTAAGTTTTAATTAAGTTTTATTAAGATTAAGTCTTGTTATTTAGAGGTTTTTAATTATAGCCTCGAGACTACAAAATCAAATAGCCAGCAAATTCCTTCGCAGCTTATTGTCATGGAAAACTCAGACTGACTGAATTTGACCTTTTTATATAATACTAATACCAAGCAGATGGTCACTCGAGGTTTAACCAATTTTTGGAGGGGGAGAGTTCGAGGTAGTCTTATCTACTGCACGAAGGCGATGAAGTTTTTATTATCCTTTCTCACATAAGCTTTTCATGTTCCATCGTGCAAGATGGAAGATTTAGTAGCATATATGTACGAGTGTAGTGAGGTAGATTAGAAACTGTTTCAAAAATTCGCTTCATTTCTATCAACTTTAATCGCAGAAGTTATGTCTTTGGTGCATATTTTGTATGCAAAATGACACTTCACCTAAGAAGAAAATGAAACGATTTGTGAAACGATTTGTGAAACAACTGTGTCTAAACTCCCCACAATAACAGTTTAGGAACCGTCTCAAAAATTCACTTCATGAATTCGCTTCATTCGTGTCAATTTTCATCTCAGATGAAGTGTTATTGTGCATACTTTGTATGCACAATAACACTTCATCTAAGGTGAAAATGAAGCGATTTGTGAAGCGAATTTAAGCGAATTTTTGAGACGAACCCTTAACAGTAGAGCGTCATTATCACGTTAAATAACTATAATCAAATTAAACGTTTTTTTATTACTTCATTCAAGTTAAATGACCGTCTACAAACTCGTACAGAAATTTAATATCAATTTTCATTCAGAAGAAGTGGCATTGTGAATACTTTAGTATGCACAAAGGAACTTTCTCTGTGCTAAAAATGATAACGATACGAATCTTGATAAGGGACAGTCCACAAAATCCGTATCGTTATACGAACCATTTTCATCACAGAAGGAGTGTTTTTGTGCATACTTAGTATGCAACAAAACACTCCTTCTGTATGAAAATTGATACGAATTTCGATACTATTGGCATTGTTAAATAATATTTAATATTTTATTACCGCACCAAATAAAACCAATTGTGGTATTGACTGGAATAATTACGTAATAAATAATTAGTGTTATCATGCGATTACTAATGCATGCCTAGTTATTAACAGAGGTATTTTATTTAGCTTTCAGTGGCATATCTAGCCTTTAAAATACCAATATGAATGTAAAGCAGCATCTCTAGTCAATACACAGTTGGTTTCGGCGCCAAGTTAACTTACACATTTTTTAAATGTTTTCATGTCTTTCACATATATCTTTAGATTTTAATCTAAGAAAGTGGTATATAAATTACATTAAAAGGTTTATACTTGCGATATTCCACGTCAGAAGTGAAATAATAGTTTATCATTTATATCCAGGTATAAATCGTACAAGATGCACAATCATTTTTTTTTAAATATGAAGTAAAAACTTTTTGACCTCATTCCTTAAACCTCTTAAATATCTGGTGGTTTCTGTAAAATGGTCAGATATGGTCAATAAAATTTGAACAGCTTTTGATGTAGGATTGTTGAAGCACGTGTGATCATTTCGTTTACACCAGACATAGAAGTTAATACTTATTTAGTACAGTTTTTACATTTTCGGTTAGAGTCAGTGTTAAAATACATTTTAAGGTTTATCCTAACTGCATGATGTTCAAAAATGGTCACATATACTTCAACAATCATGCAGCTTATGCGTGATCAAAAAATACGATGCAGGCTTGTTAAACTATGTGTGATCATTTTACAACAACATGCATCAAAGGGTTTAAAAATGATTAGGTCAAATTAACCGTACCATTTTCATAACAGAAGAAGAGTATTTGTACATACTAAGTATGTACAAAGACACTTCTTCTGAATGAAAATTGATATGAAATTTCAATACGAATTTTATGGACAGTACTTCCTTAACCAACCAATCAAACCTTCAGAATTAAATTTTCACAACATTCTCACCATTGCATAAAGCATCACTTTGGATTAAAGAGAATTATCTTAAAAAAGCAGATCAAATAAAATAGTTAGATATTATTGGAGAAGCTTTGGTGACTATGGAAATAGACATAAAATAAATAAAATTATAATGCAAGTATAATTTGCTGTCTACAAAATAATATCCTGTCAACTTGAACAAAAGGGAAGAACTTTTGATATAACTTAACACTTAATTCAGTCTGTGTAGGATGTTCTTTTAGAAACCGCCTACAAGATTCATAGGTTATTTCATACAATTTTATATTTTTGTATGCACAAGATGAAAATTATACGAATAATAACGCGAATTTTGTTGAAAAATTCGTTTCATTTTCACCTTAGATGGACACACATACTTGAACAATCCTGCTGCATATGATGCACGGTTGTTAAAGTATGTGCGACCATTTTTGAATATCATGCATTAAAGAGTTAAAATTCACGAGGGCATTAATTTTAAAAACCTAACTCAATGAACGAAAGTATAAGATAGATTTGTGAACAATATTTAGGAAACTCTACAAACATTGTTTTATTATTCTCATCTGGGAGAGAAGATCTTGTTTAACCTCGTTGCTGAAAGGTTTGTGGGTTACAACTTTAAAAAGTTGTGGCAAATAGTATGGTTAATTTTTAAAGATTAAATTTCATAACGGACACCAGATTTCATATTTTAAAAATATTTCAAATATCTTTTTGATGTAACTTATTATCTTCATTAACTCAATAGTCCTCGAAATTCCAAAATAGAATTCGTCTCTTAGACCCATCATCATACAGAAGGCTATTAAGAATTAACTTTTTGCTCTTCCTCGTGTTGCTCTTCCTAAGGCTGGATCCGCCACTTACACTGTTTTTGTGCACAGTGAAATATGACCGATTAGGTGGTATATAGCATGACCTCTTAAAAACAACCCTTTTTATGTCCCCCCCCTGCATAATGTATAAAAACAACATTCAATCATTTCAAAGCTGTACAATATAAAGCAGGAAAGCAGAGCTTTGAGACAGTTAATTTATTACAGCAGAATACATTGATTAGTTGAGTTAATTCCAGAACATTTTTAGCATAACTTTAAGAAAATAATAGTTTAAATATATTTAGATTATCTGAGTTTTAGTTTGTCTTCTTAAATCAATCTTTCAATATAAAATAAACACACGTCGTATTGGAAAAAACAGACAAAAACAAAAACATTCCAACTATAGGATTCACACATTATACCAGATATTATCACGTTTTCCTTATTTTTTTACCAAATCAATTCTTTATGATATGTTTTTTATTTTTAGGTTGAAAATTTTCTTTTTCTTTTTTTCTTTTTTTTCCTTTAAACATATTTAGGGTTTATCTCAAAAATTCGTTCAATACGTTTGTTTCATTCATAAAATAACGAAGATAAGCTATATCCATCATATGGACACTCTATCTCAGGTGAAACGGAATTTTAAGCTAAAACGTTTTACAGGCACCAATCTAGTAATTCATCTTATCTACTTTCTATGTAAAATAACCGCAGGTTTTAACAGAGAGGTTTTTTTAAGTCATAGATTTTTCATATTTTTAAAAACGAAATGTTTGTTTCCTAAGGTTCTATACCACTTGTAGGGGAGCTTATCCCAACTCCCCCTCACTCTTCCTCACTCCAGCAAGTTGTACAAAACATAAGGACACATTTTTTATTTTTTTAACTTTCCGGGAACTAGACGACTAGAGGAAGGGTCACTTTTAAAGCTTGCATTAGGAAACGAGAACAAAATTCATATCAATTTTCATTCAGAAGAAGTTTCTATATTGTATGCACAAAACACTTCTTCTGTGATGAAAAGGATAGGATTTGCGATACAAATTTATGGAGAGTTCCTAAACCCTTTAATTCATGATTTTCAAAAATGGTCACACATACTTTAACAACCTGCAGCATAGGCTGCAGGATTTTTAAGGTATGTGTAACCATTTTACAACATTATAAACTAAAGTGTTAAAAGAAAATTGTATAAATTCCTTACTTGACCATTTAGCTCTGAATAGTGATATTCATCTCGTTGTCTTAATAACTCTTCTAAGATTTTGATTTTCTCTTGTTCACCAGCTAATAATTGTTCTTTAACTTCTTTCATCTCACTTACTTTATCACGTGCAACTTCTACTTCATAAGGACCACGGTTTGAAAATGTTTGATTAATTTGTTCTAGTTTATTGATACCGTTTTGTTGAAGTCGAACTTCATCTGATGCTTCATGAAGTTCACGTTTTAAATTATCAACCTAAAGAAAAATCAATCTTTTACTATTAAGGTTACACCCCAGAAACAACGATGTTTTACGTTAAGGATTTTATCATACAACATGCAGAAATATGGAATATAACTACAGATTTCACCAGGTTGTTTGATAAAAAAGGTTCGCTTCAAAAATTCACTTTAATTATTTTCATTTCATTTTCATCTCAGACGGAGTGTTATTGTCCATATAAAGTATATACAAAGGGCACTTTTTCTTTTATATAAAAAGTCATACAAGCGAAACATTTTTTTTAGACAAACTGCTTAGTCATAATAATACACCAGTCACAACAATGCGTATTGATGATTATCTTAACATCATTAACAACAAATTTTTCAATAAAAGCATCATAACAAATTCTTTAGCATTACTGCAACATGAATCATTATCTTATTAATTGTTTAATTTTCTTAATTTAATATTCGAATTAACAGATCTTACTTAATAGCTTAAAAATTAGCCAAAAAAATCACATTGTCTTTTATATGCATAAATTAAGGCAAGCTGGTTGTAATTAACTATTACCAGCTTGCTCCAAGACAGTTTAAACGAAAATTTAAATGTTTTCTTTGGTACATAACAAAACAATACACGATAACAATAATTGTCTACCTCTCCGACTTTAATAACATTTGTTACGAAACCCTTTGATATAAGCGAGAGCAGTTCAGGGGGTGGCGATCAGGATGGCAAAAGCAATTCAAGCAGGATGCTTACCCTTTCTCTAGCACTGTTGATATCGTCTTTCAGTTGTTCTAAATTATATTTATTCATTGTATCATGCGATTCATCAAGTAATTCTTCAGATGCATCAGTTGTTGTTTGGTCTTCTTCTTTTATTGTATTGTTTATTCTTAAAGTATTTGTATTGTTGTTATTATTAATGTTTTTGTTTTTCGTAATATTGTATTTTTCAAGTTCGCCAGTAAGAAAATCAACCTATAAAAACAAAATAATTATAATCTCAGGGTCTAATCTAGAAAAGGAGGGCAGCGTAGTAAAGAATGTCCAAAAAATTCCTAGTTTTCAGAGAACACTAGGTATTTTTATGAGTATTTTACATGAAAAGGGCACTTTCGCCATCATAATTCATGGAGGCAGTGTTTGATTAGTAGAGGCTTAAAAGTCCTGGATCAAAGTCTGCATCTACCATTTTTCCAAACTCAACAAACCTACAGAACGTGTTTAAGGATAAAAATAAGAAGCCATCATTATGTGTTACAGCTCTTTATCCTTTGATGTATTATATCAGCTAAACTAGCTATTTAACAAGTTGGATTGTTACAACCCTACAGCATTTGCTGCAGGATTGATTAGGAACCGTCTCAAACATTCGCTTTAAAAATTCGCTTCATTGCTGCCAATTTTCATCTCAGATGAAGTGTTATTGTGCATACTTTGTATGCACAATAACACTTCAACTGAGGTGAAAATGAAGCGAATTTTTGAGACGAACCCTAAGTATGAGTGAGAATTTCTGGACAAAATGCATTAAAAGGATTAAGAATTCTGTTCAACATTTTGTTTTTGTGAGAAGAAAACCAATAAAAATAACTAATGAAAATTGCAGTTGTTAGAGGGGAAAGGTGTTTTTACAGGCATTAGAATGTATAAAAAACAACTACATTGCAGAGAAAATTATAAAACAAACATAGACAAAAATAATGACGCATACGACAATAATTATGTAAAGTATAAGAGAAAAATATAAAACCTTTCTTAAAACTGACAAACAACAACTAGACAAAAAAAAACTGTATTACGAAAAAAAGGACAGTTATGTCAACAATTCCTGCAGAATATCAATTAATTAAAAAATTGTTTCAAAAAATTGTCAGAAATTTTAAAATACAGTGCATTAAGGGACCGTCCAGGGATATTCATTCTGCATATTCACATTATAGACACTCCTGTTGTGCTGAAAATGGTACGAATTGCGAAACGAATTTCGTGGACTTTTTTTAACGTATGGTTATTTACAGAGTTTTAACAGAAATGAAAAAATGCTCTCATAAGAACATACATGTGACATTTTTTAAATACTTGTGTATACTATATTATGGTTTCATATTTCATTTCATATTAAGAAATATATACAACACACAGCAAACGATCTTAACTTCTAGAATTCTCTTTGGATAGGTGATCGTATCAATTTACATTCATAAGAAAAGTTTTGTACGAAAGTCGTTGCGGGCGAAATGAACTGTCTATTTTTCCGACGGAAAAATTTAACCAATCACAGAAGCCATGACAGTTCATTTCGCCTATAGAAAGTCTTCATGTAAGCTCTTTCAGTAATTCAGCAGAATCGGGAAATGTTTAAAAATTATCCTTGGCAGCCAACTACTACTATACGATTTTGGATAATCCTTCTAACTTTTAGAATTCACTTCAGAACATTATACAGGAGAAGGCTACTGAATGCACTCGAAACATACTCTTTTACAGCCAATTTGATTGGGAATTTCCAATGACGTCCTTAGAATACTGGTTGTATTCGAACAATTTAATAAGTGACAAACTGCACTTGACAGTTTTGTTATGTTATCATACAAAAAATTCTCATGCTTTTATTAAAGCACTTAAGTAGGAAGTAGGCATTTACTTAGCAGGATCAACCTACACGCTCTTCAAAAGAAAAACATTAAAATTCAAAATAAATCGTAAAATTTCTGCGGAGAGGGAAAAATTTACCAAAACAGTAGGCACTAAAATAGTAAAAAATTGTCTCCCTATTAGCTTTTTTTCCACGAATCATTTTATCTATCTCATTTTTTTTCCAGGAGAGAGCCATACAAAACTGAAAGAAATTGTGTTACAGTAAATTAACATTTTTTGATGTCATGTTTACAAGATAATTTGAATAGACACACATCATGGAGAGTTCCGGTAACTCTTAATATTCTGTCCTATCAAACTTTGCACTTATGTTCGCATGAAGATTGTATTGTTTTTACAAACAAATAAGGGACCGTCCACAAAATTCGTATCGTAATACGAACCATTTTCATCACAGAAGGAGTGTTTTTTTGTGCATACTAAGGGACCGTCTCAAAAATTCGCTTAGCAATTCGCTTAGCAATTCGCTTAGCAATTCTCTTCATTTTCATCTTAGATGAAGTGTTATTGTAACACATAAGTGTTACAATAACACTTCATCTAAGATGAAAATGAAGCGAATTGGTAAGCGAATTTGAAGCGAATTTTGTGGACGGTCTCTTAACAAGTACTACATTTTATGTTTAAATATACAGGAAAATAATAACAGTTTTATAACTACAGATTTCGATAATTTTGTTACTTTAATACCTGATGGTAACAAAATGGTCAAACACGTTTTAACAATCATCAAGCAAAATGCTTCAGGATTGTTAAAGTGTGTATGACCATTTAAAAGACAAAAGGGTTACATTTTCTTTGTAACTACTCTTTTACATACCTTCTCTTGAGCAAGATGTAATCTTCTTTGTTTTACATTTAATAAATCTTGTTGTGCCTAAAAAACAAAAGAAATCAATCCTATCAATTTACATTCAGAAGAAGTGCTTTATGCATTACTTTAACGCTTCTTCTGATGAAAATGAAACTATTTTAAGCACATTTTTCAGGTGAGCCCTTACACACACCATCATCTACAACTGCAACACAATATGTATTCATGCTTGTGCATATAGACAGGCACCAATCCACCAATGAGGCGCTACTCTTTTGAATTATGACGGTGAAAGTGCCCTTTTTATGTAAACATCTTAAAATTACATATTTTTCAAGTTCTTCTTAACAAATTTTGCCCTTATTAAACTGATCGGGCGCTGTCCTCATATTCTAGATTAGACCCTTATAGGCTACACATGTTCCATATTACAGGACAAGTAGCCTATATGCGCGTAAAAATCGACGTTTCTGTCATAGATTAATGTTGTGTGTCAGAAAGAAATTTCGCGACTGTTCCAAACTATGTTAAGGAGGTAATTAGTAATACAAATTGGTTTCTGGCTAATGTTCTTCCTACATACTCATTATTGAGATAATATAAACCCTATGAACCTCTCATCAAATTAAATATTATAAAGAATAAAAAGTCCAACTTTCCTAATTTCTCTTCACCTTATGAAATTTTGAGACACTTTCTGAACTATTAAACCAACTATTAAATATCCTGGAACAGTTTATAAACTTGTCTTAGGGTTCGTCTCAAAAATTCGCTTAAATTCGCTTCATTTTCACCTTAGATGAAGTGTTGTTGTGAATACAAAGTATGCACAATAACACTTCATCTGAGATGAAAATCAATTGAAATAAAGCGAATTGTGAAGCGAATTGAAGCGAATTTTTGAGACGAACCCTTATGTTAAACCCGAAATTTTTAAAGCATGTACATTTACTTTTAGAGTAGAAGTATCATAGAACATAATACTTCGCAAAATTGGACACAGTGGACTGGCTTCAATTAATTCCATAAGAAAATTAACAATTAACCTAATAATATACGTACATAAACTTCATATTCTGAATGAAAATTGATACGAATTTCAATACGATTAAATTTCGTTGACCCATTCTCAGGGTCGGATCCAAGAGTAGGCAAACACCTGCAAAGAAGTGTAAAACTATTAAAATTTCTTTGAAATTTTAATGGTTCTACTCTTCTTCGCAGGCACTTGTCTACTATTTTCAAGCTGATAGATCCGACTCTGATTCTATATATTACAAGGAATCATCAAAAAAATTCGTATTGGAAATCGTATCAATTTTCTTTAAGATGGAGCGTTTTGAGGAATACAAAATATGAACAAAAAACACGGTTTCTGATCTGATAAGAAAATGGTACGATTTTTAATAAGTTAACAACTAAAAGACAATAAAAACAGGATTTATGTTAGGCTGAATGTAGAATGAGAACAGTGACGTTATTCATTCTACATATTAGCCTGCTCAAATTGTAAAAATCAACGACAGAACAGAGTGATTTCATCGAAAACAGCAGGTTGAAATACTGTTAGCATGGAAACTATAATAAACCTTCTTCACATTTATTTTTTTCACAAATAATTACAAGAACTTCTTATATTGTTGTCAGATCTAAGAAATTTTCAACATTCCAAACTTTAAATGCTTTTAAAATAATGTCATTAACGGAATGTTTTAAAATAACTAAGTCAGAAGCATATTAAGTAACAGAAGCTTTTAACATAATTCTTCTTATCTAATGGAATAATATTAACAATAAAAACAAGATTAATTATATTGTTTATCATTTCACATGTCTGAGTTAGGGAGCGAACTCGCTCCACTGTAATGTTCTACGAGGCC
>JAUCNQ010115797.1:0-12983 GCA_032352715.1 Bougainvillia muscus
TAAAATGAGATTTTCTTCAAGACTAACTTGCATGAAAACTACGATATAGAACGATAACCGCGCGAACATTTTATGTTTCCTTCGTGGCGTTGAGTAAATTTTCTTTTGCAATCATAAGCCCAAAGGTACCCCCTACCTAAAATCTGCTAGACACATGGTATTGAGTTGAAATTTGGCACAATAGTAATAGAAGGAACAAAATAGCAAAAAAAAAATAATTCTGATGTTCTAAAATAAGAACCAAAATTGAGCACAAAATTTTCGCTACTTCATTGTCCTTATATTTTCTAACATATCAGTTGAGTTATACACTAGATATCGGTTGAATTGTTATTGTATTGCAGGAAGTTTGAAGAAGAAGAGTGTCGAAGCTGTTTTAGTAAATAGGATTTGCGCTCGGATGTATTTCCATCTGAACGAGTGCTGTAAGCGTTGCGATTGTTTGTGTAGATAGTTAAATCCTCTTCTCTTGTATTATCTAATTATTTGCACGACGTATATATTTTTAAAAAGTGATATATTATTTACTGCTGGTACGAGATTGTTACTGTACGAGAGTATAACATTAGTTAAAAAAATGAGCCAACCTTGACAGATCATATAAAACTTCAAGTTAATAAATTTTAATTTGTATGGAAATTCTTATCAAGTTTCATACATACTTAGTATGCACACAGATACTTATTCTAGGGTGAAAATGGTACGTTAATCGATACAAATTTTGGGCACAGTATTTAAATCTAAATAGAAATTTATACTTCCAAGTTATGTGCGTTGCTTTGGTTATGATGTTATATTATTTATAACATGAACTTATGGGATCAGCACATATTAAAAACAACTCTACCTTGTCTTTTACTACAAATATGAGCTATCAATAAATGTAATGATAATCACATACTAACCAGAAGCGGACTTAGAACATGCTTTTGCTTAGTCATATCATCAGAATGGACACTCAAACTCATTAAATTTTCATTGCCTTTGTATGATGACGGATCTTTAGAGAAACACAAACAGTTATTAAGAATTAAAACGTTTAATTTTTCATCGTATTGCTCTGACTAGGGCTGAATCCGGCACTGCTAACAATATTAACTCAGCCTCTTCACTTCGGTTTGAGAAGGATAAACAAACAAAACAATTTATTCTCTAAGTGACTGTCTTTAACCCCTATCTAGAGTGTAAAAAAATGAAAACTTTGTATGTAACTGTTGATTTTCTTCTTTTTTCCTTTTTGGTAATTCATATTGTGAGTTTCAGTGGATCTAGCCCTAGTCAGAGCATTGCGATGGTGTATAATTACTGTTAATTCTTAATTATATTATGTATGACGCTGGGTCTTTAGAGACTCAGTGACATACATAATATAATTAAAATTAATGACTTTGAGTACTCCATTTACTGCTGTGACTAAGTAAAAACATGTTCTAAATCCACCTCTGCTGAATACATTGTTTTTAAAGTCACATATAATTTTAATCTCGATCAAAACAACTTCCATTTGTAGGTTCGTACGTATATCAAAAGAAACAAAAATACTTGGATACCAGATTGAAGTCTGCTTTACTAATTAAAATTTCTGCTTTCAAACACAGTCGTTCGCTTACGTTTTGCAACCCTAAATTCAGAGGCGGACTCAGAACATGCTTTTACCTAGTCACAGCCATCAAATGGAGACTCAAACTCATTAATTTTAATTAAGAATTGAAAGTAATTATACTCATTAATTTTAATTACTTTATGTATGACGTTGGGTCTCTAAAGACCCATTGTTATACATAAAGTTATTAAGAATTAAAAGTAATTATACTCCATCGTGTTGCTCTGACTAGGGCTGGATCCGCCACTGAAATTAGTGGTTTAACAATACGTCGTAATTTCAATCTGCATCGTGGTGCCTTCATCTGGTCTGAATCCGCAACTGGTAAAACAATGGGCATCCATTAATAACCGTATTAGGAACCGTCTCACAAATTCGCTTAAATTCGCTTAAATTCGCTTTACAATTCGCTTCATTTTCACCTTAGATGAAGCGTCATTGTAACACGTAAGTGTTACAATAACATTTTATCTGAGGTGAAAATTATTAGGCATGAAGCGAATTGAAGCGAAATTTAAGCGAATTTAAGCGAATTTAAGCGAATTTGTGAGACGGTTCCTAATATGGTTATCTGAGTCCTCTTATGTTTATCTACTATAACTGTGTACAAACAATAACCGAAATTATTTAATGAACTGTTAGTGTTTCAATTTCGCCTTAACATTGCGATGCGAGACGGTCCTTTACCTAGGTAAACCCATAAAATGGAGGAAAATATTCATTAATTTGTTATAGCTTACTAAATGGTTCATTAACCTTTTAACTCTATCAAGCATTATTAAGAGTATTATTATTTGTTGTTAGTCCTATAAATTTTATTTCATTTGCATTTTGTTTCTGTCAACAGCTTGAAGATTCTTGTCACGTTTGCAGTATCTCCCTCGGACAAAACTATGAAAAAAATACAGGACTGAATTTGATCCTGAATTCAAAACGAGTAATAAGGTCACATTCGGTCCCGACCAATTCTTTACAATCATTGCTGAAGTTAAAAATGGGATAGTATAAATTTCAAAAAACATCACTGTTAATAAACATAAAACTGTTGCACATACTTCCATCTGGTTTGATTTTGGTCGTGTAATAGCAAGATTTCTTTTCCATAGTTTTAACACTATTGCAATTTGAGTTGGTGCAAGGATAAAATCTGTGATTATTATCATGGTTCCAATGGCCAATGCCAAGTGTTCAATATATTGAAGAAGTTTAACTTCGTTCAACTTGCAAGATATGTAAAATATCAGTCCAATAGAGAAACTTACAGTCCATAAAAATACCAACTGTTTATAAATTACGTTTGTTGTCATATATACCTTATGTTTCAAGGGATAAATAACGCCAAGAAAACGATCAATTGAAATAAATATAATATGCAATAAGGATGATATTATAAAGAAAGATGAAAATGCATAAGGTATTAAAAGATTTCCGAGATGTTTTCTACTCAACAGTAATGTAAATCCTGCCAGAATGATGCCTGCCATGCTATACATACTATCTGATATACTTAAACTCAGTAAATAAAGCATATAGTTCGTTTTTCTTTTCTGTAGGCTCTTGGTAATAAGGATTGATTCAACAACATTCATGAGAAATGATAAGACCGATATAGCTAATGTTGCACCATACTCGGCTTTTAAAATATTTGAAAGAAATTGGCTTTCTGTGCTGTTGCTGTTATTTCTACTCGTTGTAGCAGTAGTGATATTCATTCGAAAATAATATAATCCGAAATTAAATCAGCTTCAGTATGCATTCTTAGACGGGAGGTTAATGTTAATCTAAAATGATAAGTGATCATATTCTCAGTTACAATATACAAATATGCCCCCCTATCAGATATGTTTTATTTACTTTCGAAGAATTAAGCCTTAGCTATTAATACTTTATTTATTACTGTTAATTACAGTCAAATTCAGTACAAGCATAACCCCAGTTTGAAATGAATTTAGACAATGAAACTCTGCATGTACACTGCCTGTCTCAAGTTATTCATATTGCGCATATTAAACTACGTGACTATTTGCATGACGTCATATACAGCCATTACGTCATTTCTAGCACATTCTACCTTGTGAAATTTTCCGATAAATAATGTTGATGTAAGATAACTTCAGCATAAAAATAATTGGTGTTTTAGAAAGTAGTTATTGAGTTCTATTTGTGTGCCAAGTTTCAACTTCTAAAAATAACCCTGGAAAAAGTTAGGCACGCGAGGGCAAATATGGAGGGAAATAACTTTTAGATAAAAGATTGTCATTTCCGACAAAAGTCTCATTGGCTAAAAACACCCTTGTATATCCTGTCGTCAAGGTAAAATGGCACACATGAAAATCATTTTAACCAAGGCTTCGTTTTCACTTATAACCATAACGCATATTCCTTAAAATATAACGGTGAAAATAAGATTAGTAATATATAAACCAGGTCTTATGTCTATCAAACGATGGTTAATGGCAACATATCATGACGGGGGTCCAAACTTTATTATTTTATCCTGAATTTCTTTTGTTGGTCACTAATTCACCAGTTTTGAAAACAAAAAGGGAAACATAACTTTCTTTAACAATAATCAGAGATTTTCTTTGGTAAGAATGAATTTTACTATCATGCCGTATCTAAATAAACGTTTTAATGTCCCCTGCTTTTTCTAAGCTTTTTAATTCAAATCAATACAAAAATATCGACAGGAGATGTTAATTTTCAAAGGATCATCGTAGATTTTACGGCAATAACCAGGCAAGCAAGCTCGGTCAATACAGGTAACCTAGGGCAATATTTTCTGGTAAAGACACGACAAAACAGTTATTATTGTATAAAAACTCTTCTACTTAGATGAAAATACACAAATTGAAAAACTTAAACGGCCATTTATGGTTAACGGACCTATTAACATATTACGACATTAAAAAATAAAGCTTTAATACGCTTGCACGAAGCTCTGATTAGGGATGGATCGGGTACTTACAGTAAATGTGCAGTACGCGTTGTTTCATGGAGCCGGAGAATTATCTTTTGTGCATTTGTTGTTTACCCTTTTATATCTAAAGCATTGATCTTCCTCTTGATGTTCTAACTAGAGCCAATGAAACACTCACTCATGGATATCTTTTGTAAAATTGTGTTGCACTTCTCTTGATTAATTCTTGAAATATTTATTAAATATTAATACTTACAATCATGGTCAGAAATTATGACAATCAGTGGTTTTTCTGACTTTTTAACGAACTACCCTAGGGTTACACCTTTTTCCAAATATAACAACTAAACGTATAAATGTAAAACTTTGTCAGATCCATCGTTGAGAGAAAGACTTGCCATTATAGGATTTCAGTAAAAACTGGTTTTGCCAATTGTCGGATCCGCCACTTAACAGCATCAAAATGGCTTCAGATCGGGCTTTTCACGACGGGCCTTTCTCGCGCTTCGTGGCAGGGATCTCGAGTGTGCCAGCTACTCAAAACTAAAGATCTGAAGTATAACGTTTAAAGTCTACAATGATCACGCAAGCTGATCAGCAAGCTTGTGAAAAGCCGTCTTCAGGGGTATAAAAACGACAATAGTTGCACTTGTGTTACTCAAATCGTCCATTTCGGAGCACTAGTATCATCATAAAATACGGTTATACTAGTGCTCCGGGATTGACGATTTGAGCACCACAAGTGTAACTATTGTAAATTGCATTTAATTGAAAGAAACCACTTGTAGATGTAGTGATTAGATGCAGATCAAATAATTGACATATGAGGGTGTCATTTATTAAAGGGCGAGCAGTAATACCAGTCACAATTTGGAAATGTTAATAAGCTTATTAAAAATATTGATCGTATATATATATTCAACCAGTTATCTTATTAAATTTTAATATAACGCACTGCTTGTGCGTAATTCTAATGCACCATCGCACGTTGGAAATCAATCTTCTGGCTTGTGAAAACCATTTCGCTATCAAGCTTTATCAAAATATTCTATAAATATTTTGTAATAATAAAAAGTTGAATATATACGTTTATTACCGAACTTATTAAATAATATAATGTTTTATATAAATATATATTTTAATAATAACTGAAAGCCTTATTAAGAAAGTTTGTAGACCCCGTGAAATCTTACTATTTACATCTTGTGATCCTAGTGAAATCATCCCAATAAAGAACTGATCAGAACCGCAAATCATTTATAGTTTACTTCTGTGATACGCTAACTAGGTCAAACATTCAATTTTAGCTTACAAGTTATTTCTAACTTTTTTTCTAAAAGATTGTTATCAATGTTCAAAGTTACAATAAACGAAAGTCTTTATAGAAACTTTTTTAATTTCATTTATCAGTGATGTATTCAGTCGCTTAGATAGCGGTTGTGATTCCAAATAACTTGTACGCAGACGAATATTAGCGTTTATGGTATGTAGAATTTATAGGTTTGAGTTTTTTGTTTAAAATTATTCGAATTATTTATACAGAACCATTTCATTGGTACTGTCTATCTCGACGCCATTTCCTTGTTTAAGAAACCCACTATTTCAGAAAGAGATAAAATCCTCGGAGATCGAGAATGCTTGAATTTCTCCTACCCTCAGTTGTAATTAGAAAGATTATTGTCGTTTTAAAGGTATTTTCAAAACCCGCCTCCAATCATCGCTTCCAAGGAAATGTATATTAAACCGTTTAGGCTAATAAGTCAATCAAGTGTTCACGATTATGCACTGGACATAGAAGATTTAAAAACTCTACTCAATGTTACTGATGTTAACATAAATAATGAAAGTTGAAAGAAATTGATAAAAGTTGACAGCTTGACGTATATGTGACGTCTTCAAATCATACATGGTTACAAATTTTAATTTATTAAATCATGCAAAAATATCATATTGTTTCGTAGTGAAATAAAGTAGAACTCGTAAACAATCAAGGAAAACTAACTAGGAAAGAGGGCGTATCCTCTTTAAAATTGCCATTTCATCTCCATACATAAATTAGTGAGCCATTATTGCATCCGAGTGTTGATTTTATTGGTGTAAAGGTAAAGGCACCTCCTGTATCCGCCTCTGAAATGATTTCATGAAATATATTCAAAAAGCATCAACATCATGAGTAATATTTTGCATTAGAAGTAGTGCAGATCGTATTGCCACCAACTTGACCTAACTGGATGGAGAGCAAAGTGGTTACCAACTGCAATAAGCCGGCAGCAGGTGTAAGAATGTGAATTTGACATAAGTCTAATGCGTCTGACTAGTTTATGTCAGGTAGTAAAACTACTACCAAAATATCTACCAAACTGGAAGCGGTAAATCCTCCAATAAACGCCCTCCCTCTATTTAACGCCTCCCTCTAATAAATACACCCCTCTATAAGACGCTCTTGACCAAGAAGGGATGACTATTAAGAAATTCGTTATATGTCTTTTACCTAAGTGTGTAGAAATGAATTAGACAAAATATAAAGTGTCAGTAGCTATTACAATCATTTCAGTTTTATGCTTTAAGTTCAAGTTCCTTATCAAGTATTAATAAAGAAAAAAGTCACATTAAAAATCTCTGCAATGTTAATAAGTTTAAAAACGCCTCCCTTTTTTAGACGCCTTCCTCCAATAAACGCTCCCTCAAAATCTTCCAGATTTAATAAACGACACGGGCGATTATTAGAGGATTTACAGTCACTGTGCACTATCTGAGTTCATATTAGTGCTTGCATCTTTCTGTTGTGTTCTCAAGTATTGTTTATATTTATCTTAAGACAAAACAAATATGTAAAGTATCTTCACTTACTTCATCTCTGTGCAGATTGGACACCATCTTTGTTTATATTTTGGAGCTTAGTGAACATCATCTTGTGGAGTATAAGTCCAAGTTGTCACTTTCTGTCTAGTCTTTTGTGAGTCTCTGGTTTCATCTGTGTATGCTGCTGCCAGCTTTGGTCTATTTTGAGATGTTTGGACCATAGCTAGTATAAACTGCCAGTGCAGCAACATTACTGGACCGATATTGTTATATAAACGACATAGACATGTAGCTATAGTTAATTGCATGTTATGTAAACCATGATGTTATGTTATATAAAATATAACCTTGATTGTGATAAACACAACCTTGCGCGTCGAGAATCGTTTTGGCCTTTGCCTTATTAGTTGTACTACTAGCTAATCTATGAAATTTCAAATCAATAACGATGAAACCCAAGTTTTTTGGTATATTTTCTTTGGTGATTGTTCAAACTTTATTTTATTTTGCCTAAACCAGAACGACCGACTAGCAGATGAACAGCGTCGTAAATGATTAAGACTTTAATACAAACCTCTTTATGTATTTCTTGTACTCTTCTTAAATATGATGTTTAGCTGCATTGTCATTGGTGTTTTTAACATACTCTCCTCTTAGTGATTGGTTGATAAGCTTTATTTGTTGAACAATAAGTTACAACGTAACTAAGTCATATTCATATTATAAAAAATAAAAAGTAATTTTACCTAACTAGTAGAACCAAATCTAGTAAGCAGTTATCAAGAATTAATCAGACGCAGCTCTTTTATGAAAAACTTTAGGAGGCAGTCCAAAATGCCAGAAGCAATTTTCTGGTACCACCTATTAGAATTCAACCTTGACAAATCACGTATTCTTTCATGAAGCTTTTGATCAATATGCAGGACTTCGGATGGCGATTATCGGGCTATTCGGCAATAGAATTGGACTTAATTATTTATTTGTTTTTAATGAATACTGAAACATATTCAAGGCAAACTGTTTAAAAGGTGTATTTGTTTGAGTAATTAATTGTTTTTTGAGCAAGCCGATTGTGTTTAGACTGTCAATTTCTAAAAGACCACCGATATGTAAAATGGAAAGATTAACAACTCCTGGGAACCTCATTGAAATTTCTTTTGTGTCAGCAAGCGCTTAGACGAGATGTCTTTTGTCAATTTGAAGCGTGATTTAACGATATTCGGTGATCTGTTTTTTTTTTTTATCTCGAGAATGGTTTTTATGATCCCAAGAATTCACTGTGCTTAAAACTGCTCTAGTTCGCCCAACTTCCTCTTACCACGATCTTCAAGCATGCGAGCAAAGATTTCATCGACAACTATTTTTATGTGACAGCTTTGAAAGAGACTTAGGGATATCTTTCGCAAAGGTATATAGCTAGTTCAATTATGATAGCCTTGAAAACAATGATTAAAAAAAACACCCTTCGGTAGGTAATTTTTCTTGTGCTTTACACAGGTTGATTAATAATGATTAGGGAAGAGTCTACGATGAATGAGATGCCTGAGAACGTAGGATTGCCTTAGTTAACGTTTGTTTAAACTTTAGTTCTTGGTGAAAATGCTTAAATCTCAGTTTATTCTAAAAACGTTTTTTGAGCCAATTGCTCCATATATTTTTACTAGATATCAAGGTAAGAAGGATGTTTAAGTAAAAAACGTCTAGTCGGAGCGAAACTAATCTGTTAAGACAATATCCTCATTTCTGTAGTTCTGCTGAATTTTAGGTAAACGTATACTTGCTTCTTATGACAACAAAATAGTTATTATTTGAACAGTGATGTGTTTTCAACTTCAATCACGTCAAAACGACCTATTCCCATAATTAATCGAGATGTAAATCACGCTATGTCTTGTCTTGTGTTCTAAAATTTACTTAGCTTTCGGAAAATTGCAAAAGATTTTTTGTCACGCCCTATTTTCCCAGGTGGCAACATCTTGTGGCCAGGGCGTAATAATTTTAAAAATTGACTTTTCATTACCTTTCTTGTTATTGAACTAATATGGTTGATAGTTCTGACTATTGAGACTATGATGACACTAATCAGATTCCAGTCATTATGGGTTAATTTACAAACCAGCAATGCTAATTTACAGACCAGATATTTGATTTTACAGACCAGATTTGTGGAGGAGTGAAATGTGTAAAATTACATTATTTAGAGATGTATAGAGGCACATATTACTATTCAGAGACATATAGAGACCTATTTAAAAAAATACACAAAAACATTCTAATATATATGTATTGCAACCGAAAATATCCCCAAATTCATTCAAAAATTTCAGTGAAATGTGCTCTTATCTTTGATCAATTAACAAATTCTCCTAAAATTACTAATATTTTTAAAATGACCATATTTGGGCATATTATTGCTTAAAGATATAGATTATTCACAGAAATTCAAAAACACTTTAGCTATACCATCAATATTCGATCTATAAATAGATACACAATGATCAAGTTTTGAGTCAACGTGACTAAATGATGACGTCATAAAGAGAAATAATGACGACATAAACGTCAAAACTATGGGGAAAATTGACCCCCCCCTCTATTCCATACAAAGGCCAAAAAAGCCCAGGTCTAATAGGGTTAATAGAGAACACGTTTTGGCAATGAACGTAGTATAAAATTGTTTTATAAGATGTTAATCTTTCCTTTTTACACATCTTCGGTTGACCCTAAAATACGTTATTTCATTTCCATGGTGTTCCTGTCAATTGTTTGAACATTCTTGTAACATACGCAGTTTTTTCCGCGGATAAAACTATGAAAAAAATACAAGATTGAATTTGATCCTGAATTCAGAATGAGTAATAAAGTAAAATATGAATTTGGCCAATCTTTCTGAACCAGTGCTGAAATTGCAAATGGAACAGTATAAATTTCAAACAGGAACACAGTTAATAAACATAAAATTGTAGCGCGTACTTCCAACTGTTTTGTTTTTGATTGTGTAATATCCTGTAATAGCTTTCTTTTCCATAGTTTTATAACTATTGCAATTTGTGTTGGTGCAAGAATGAAATCTGTGATTATGATCAATGTTCCAACTGTCAATGCCAAATATTTAATATAAACAGAAAGTTTATCTTCGTTCAACTGACAAGTTATATAAAAAACCAGTGCAACAGAGAAACTAACTGTCCATACAAATGTCAATTGTGCATAAATTACGTTTGTTGTTATATATACTTTATGTTTGAAAGGATAAATTATACCGATAAAACGGTCAACTGAAATAAATATAACATGTAATAAGGATGACATAATAAAGAACAATGAAAATGCATAAGGTATTAAAAAATCTCCAAATTGTCGTTTTATAAATAATGCCCGGGTTGTCAGAACGATGTTTGCTATGCTATACATGCTATCTGATATACATAAACTCAGTAAATAAAACCTGTAGTTGGTTTTTCTTTTTTGTAGCTTCTTAATAATAAGGATTTCCTCAATTATGTTTACAATAAATGCAATGATGGAGAAAGCTAATATTACGCTAAACTCTACTTCACATTCAGATTCCATTTCTGTACTGTCTGTATCATTTCTAAGGTTTTTAATTGTAGTGGAATCCATTCCAAGGGATATAAACCAAATGAGGTTCGCTTCCTAATCACCAACGTTTGTCAATTACAAGGGGCCATTGACCCTGAGGGTAACATTAGGTGGATATTAAACTAAAATACCAAAATATTTCAAGCATCAAATGTCTACAATCCAGTAGACAGAGATTGTACTAAAAATAAACCAATATGACCTACATATTTGTCATTCTCACTTTATTCACATAAAATGTATATTTATGATTAAAACAAAGCAACGAGATAATACAATACTTGACAAAAACAACTAAGCAAGAGATATCACTCTTCTCCTTAACCATATTAGCACCGGGGGGTGGGGGGGGGGATTTGTCCTCCGGATTTGTTTTAATAGCTTCAAAACTAATGCCTCAATTATTCTGAAACTTTGCAACAATTAGTAAACATCTATTTGACATATTTTGAGTAATTTGCAGGAGTATAACTCCACTACTTTTGAAATTACAGGCTATTAGTCAGAACCACCTACCAAATTTAGCATATTTCACCTTGAAAATATGGAAAACTGTTATCCACTTCATTTCACAAATATTTGACTTTAAGCCTTGAAATTTGGCACAAATATCAATGTGACAATGCACATTAATAATAATCGATAACCGGATTTTTTTTGCAAAATCTATAATTTTATTTAACGGCAATAAATATAGTCAGAGCGGACAGACGTTTCAATTGAAAATAGCTTAACGTGTGGAGATGAACCTTAAAGTTTAAGGCATAACTCACTTACTATTGTTAAAAAATCAAATCAGTCAAAAACATCGCAGGGGGATTTAAAAACCTTTTTTCATTATGTTATTCCTACCAAAGGAAATTACTGATTATTGTTAAACAAACGTTTTTCTTTATTTTTCCATACGTAGATATTTGTTATGTAAATAACAAAAGAACACGAGATAGAAGTATTTGGAACCCCATTCTTGATATGTTGCAATAGTCATAGCTCGAAAAACATATGAG
The DNA here is from genome assembly GCA_032352715.1 of Bougainvillia muscus. NCBI lineage: Eukaryota > Metazoa > Cnidaria > Hydrozoa > Anthoathecata > Bougainvilliidae > Bougainvillia > Bougainvillia muscus. The sequence continues at coordinate 11,936 of JAUCNQ010115797.1, forward strand.
GTTTATTTTGCCAAGATTTGTGTAGCCATTATTCTTGATGAGTGTCAAATTTGCATGAGCGCCATTTTGCCTTACAATACCCTGAAATATTGGCAGTTGAAAAGGAGTTTGCAACGCGTGAGAGTTCTTAAATTCCCGTATTGACTTCTTCGTACTAGCTAACCCTACAATAAGTAATCATATTAATAATAACGCTTTGATCAGGTAAAGAATATATATTCTCTGGTTAGAAGATCAGATCATATATATTTCACTATGTTTTTGTGAAGTCCGTTTTATTTTCTGTCTTCATAGAAATGATTTTATTTGAAAATCAACTTCAATATTCATTTACGAAATAGTCATTCTGATGCTATGTTAGATATGGACTGATGTTTGAAATAAAACATAATAAAAAAGCAAATAATATAAAATGTGAGCTTCATTTGTTTAACTCTAAATGAGTTTATTCAAAACCAACTTGAGTCATGAAGTGTAAAAACACTAAGCATATTTTTAAGTCTATAAAAGAAATCACTAAAGTCCAGTTTTAATTTTTAATTTTAATCCTTTTTTTAATCAGCAAATCCGCACGTTTTCATTGATAATTAGCTTTAACACACCAGGGCATATTAGAAATGATGCAAGGTTCCAATGATACATATCAATTAATATGACAATAAAGCCACAAGATTAACCCTATAAAGTGCAGGGGGGGGGGGGGGGTGAGTGGTGTTTTTTAATATCTTTTTATTGCCTTAATCAAATTAGGTGAAACTTTGAGACTTTGAGTATTATTCTATTGGCTATCAAATGATTGCAAATATTTTTTGAAATAAAACGATTCCAGGGGGTAACCAGTCCCCTTTTTGACTGGGGGTAGCAGATAAATACGTTTTAAGCAGGATATTTTTATATTCTTGAGGTAGTAAACAATGGCCGGTGTTTTTCTGTATTTACGAAAGAACAGTTTCATACCTCTCAGAAAACCAAATCAGAATCGAAAAAGTCGCATGCATTGAAAAAATACAGGGGGGGGGGGGGGGGCAACCGAACGTCCCCAAAAGTA
>JAUCNQ010115798.1:0-11146 GCA_032352715.1 Bougainvillia muscus
TTGTAACACGTAAGTGTTACAATAACACTTCATCTAAGATGAAAATGAAGCGAATTTGAAGCGAATTTTTGAGACGGACCCTAATTCAGTGGCTGATCCAGCCCTGGCCAGAGCAACAGGAGGAAGAGCTAAACGTTTTAATTCTTTATAGCCTTCTGTATGATGAGGGGTCTAAGAGACCCATATCTTCATGCAGAAAGCTATTAGAAATAATCACTTTGAGCATGCTTTGAATCTCCATTTCAGTGCTGTGCCTAGGTAAAACCATGTCCTGAGTCCGCCTCTGTTCCAGTGGTGCACCAACATTAAGACTAAATTAATTATTTTTAAAGGCTAACGATCAATTGTTAATCTGTTTTTGTTTTTGAATTTTGTTCTCCTTTTTATTGCTTTGGATCCGGCTATGTATTTCTGTCGAAATAGACAGTTGGTTACCACTCTGCTCTACAATCAAGGGTAAAGTTGGTCTGGGTTTAATCCTTACTACTTTTAGTGGTAGATCCAGCTCACGATTGAGAAAAAAAGTTTTAAAACTTAATAGCTTAATGTATGACGATGGATCTAAATAATTATTGACTTTGTGCCTTTATTTTACTACTATGACTAGGTTACAACATGTTCTGAATCCACCTTTAACGTCCATTGTTTTCTTTTCAGGAATCACCAGTTTATAGTGATAGCAGTAATAACGAAACCTCAGACAATGACGCAGCTGATATATTACCAAAGTTGCCAGAATTAATAAGAATTTCACTTGATTATATAGAGAGTAAAGTAACCAAGACGAACAAAAGAACTACACCGTTACGACAACAAATACGTCAGCGTTCTGATATTTTAAATTCTAGTAGCAAAAACAGAAATCATTCATTTGGTCCCCTTTATACATGTAAAGAATGTAACCAATCATTTTGGAGACGAAACAAGTTTATACATCATTTACTATTACATCATGATAATCCATTAGAAACAATCGATTCAATCTTATATGAATATGATAACAATTGTTTCATTGGTGGAGAGATAATTTCACCAATCGAATCACCTTTTTCTGTACATCCATATTCCATTATCAATGATACCAATGTAAACAATGCAAACCAGGAAGAAGATAATTTTTCATTGAAGAATGATCACGATAGTGAACAATTGCCAACTATCAAACATAATTGTAAAAGTGACGTCCTAACGACGCCATCACAACGTCAAGACGTCGCAGGGAAATCGTTAGAACGTCAACTTAGGTCTTGTGCTAGCTGGGAACCCCTTCAAGATACCTCAATGCAGGATACGTTACTTGTAGAAACTTCTAGAATAAAAAGATTACTTCCCCCTCTTCTATGATTTCGAAGAAGAAGAACATTTACCAAATTGAATTAATAATTCGTATCCAAACTTTGGTTCAAAGTTAGTATGATTTCATTATAGACTAGCCTTACAGTCGTTCGCAATAAAATGAAGCTAACAAATGTCACTTTTTAATAGTTTAATGTTAATTATTATTGATTATCTTGGTGCTTGGACGAGTTGTGAATCCCTTCAATGATCACCTTTTGGTTTGTTAATCTTAGAAAATAACTATTTTTAGAATCTTATTGGCTGCAATAGGCTAAGTCTCTTCCCCGATACATGATAAAAGTTTGGAAAGAAAACAGGAGCATAAAACTTGATAGTCAAACCAACTAAGCAATCTTTAGGACTTCAATTTTGGTCCTGCGTTAGCTGGGAACCAAGCAACGTTCAATTGGATTTAAATTCTTCAGAATTTTAAATATGAATGACTTCTTTCTATAAGTTAAGATTGAGAACTTATCCCCTTAATGCCTTATTTCTTTTAACCCTATTTGGCATAGCCCCCCCCCTCTCTGCATTTTTTATTATCTCTAGACGAATTGTAAAATTTTGTGACTTTTAGTTTTTATCTATTACAAAACTTTCTGCCAAATTTCAGGATAAATAAAATCTCTGCTGTGGTGTTATAACACTTTTGTCACCAGGGTGTAAAAAAAATATACCAATATTTTTTTTTTTTACTTTTTATTAAACCATAATTTGGATAAATTTATTTTGGTGTTTTCATTCCTTATATTAGCTTAAATTAGCAGGAATGCAGGTTTCAACAAAATAAATCGAATTTTTTGAATTTTGGAAAATCGTGAGTTTTCGGTTTTAGTGACGTCATCAGAAAAGTCACGTGACCCTTGTCACCAAAGATAACTTTTTTAAATGTATTTATCATGAGGAATATCTGTGCCAAGTTTCATGGCAATTGCAAGTGTACTTTAGGAGAGAAGTAGGAGCCTAAATAGGTTGGCGAAATAGCCCATGCCATAAAGGGTAAAATGGTCACATACATATGAACAATCCTGCAGCATTTTACTTCAAGATTATTAAAGGGTTAAGACGTATTGATTTACCTAATGCGAATTGAAAAACAAAAATGACTTCCATGATATTGTTTTATCTTTTATTACAAATTAAAACTTAAAAAATGTTAAAATATTTTATAGATCTACGTAGTTCTTTATTATATTTACGAAGTTAATTAAGAATGAAAATTTAAACGTTCTCCTTACCAGTAAAATGGAGACTCAAAATCATTAATTTTAATTGCTTAATGCCGTATGGTGACGCTAAAGACCAGTCACTCACTGCACAAAATCCAGCTGTATCCGGACCTTTTTACAGTCTGTCTACTCCCGTATTCAGTCCTACGACAGAATGCATGCTCGCATTCTGTCGTAATACGGACGAATACGGACTGAAAATAAGTCCGCATACAGTTGAATTTTGTGCAGTTGCTATTTTAAAATCAGGAATTAAAACCTCTAATAATTCATCGTAATGCTCTGGCTAAAGGACTGTATCTGCCACCAAATTTTAATTCTTCATAGCTTTATGTATTTCTTAAGGGAAAATTAACGAGTCTCCATGTAATTGTTATGACTATAAGTAAAAGTTGTGAATTCACATCTGTTCTATTTAAGTTTACCTTCTGATAACGTAGCGAACATGCACATACTATGAAAATATCACTGCACAAAATCCTACTGTATCCGGAATTATTTTCAGTCCGTATTCGTCCGTATTACGACAGAATGCGAGCATGCATTCTGTCGTAGGACTGAATACGGGAGTAGACGGCTGTATAAAGGTCCGGATACAGCTGGATTTATGCAGTGTATATGAATACAGTAAAAATCTATAAGGAAAGTCTGTAGTCCTGTATGAAAAATGTTTTGTTTAATGTTTCCATATCGACTGTAAATGGTAATTTAAAAACACAACCTAGATATGCAGGTATAAACAAACTTGATTCACACTGCATACAAATTACGGGATAATCAGATACGATTACAGAGGAATCCCGATAAGTGGAACCCTGAGGGGACCGGCAAAAATGGTCCAGTTAGCGAGTGTTCCACTTATCCGAAGTGGCAAGGGAGGCCAACAAACACTAAGGGACCGGTAAAAAAGGTTCCACTTAGCGGGAGTTACACTTATCCAGGGTTCCACTAATCGGTGTTCAACTGTATGTATGATTATTTGATATTTAGGACACATTTACATGGAAAATCGTTGCGGGAGAAATGAACTGTCATGGTTTCTGTGATTGGTTAAATTTTTCCGTCGGAAAGATTTAACCAATCACAGAAGCCATGACAGTTCATTTCGCCTATAGAAAGTCTTCATGTAAACGAGCTCTTAGAGAAAATATGTTCAAGATTTTTTCTAAATGTCAAATAATAATTGTACATAATCTGATTTATCCCTATTGTTGTACAGCTTTGTGTATATTTTAAAAATCAGATATCATTATCATGGTCATATCATCCATAACCAAATTACAATTCTTTTAAGCTGCTCTGCAGAAGTATATCAGTACTGGATGTAAATCGGGATAGTCGGATTTGGGATTATATACAAATATTTGACATACACAAGAAATCTGTTCCAGAATATCAGAGTCGAATCTAAAAGCTTGAAAATAATAGGCAAGTGTCTGCGAAGAAGTCTAAGACAATTTAAATTTCAAAGAAATTTTAATAGTTTTACACTTTCTCGCAGGTGTTTACCACTCTTGAATCTGGCCATTGAATTTGACCATAGGTAAATAAAATATCTTTATATCTTTATATCTCAATGATTTCTCTGAATGCAATCGGAATTTAATTTTTCTGATTTTCATGCAGTGTATGACGATGTAATCAGTGGCGAATCCAGCCCTAGTCAGAGCAACACGAGGAAGAGCTAAACGTTTTAATTCTTAATAGCTTTCTGTATGATAATGGTCCTAAGAGACCCATCATCCAGTGTGGCGGATACAGCCCTGGTCAGACCATCGCGATAGAGTTCAATTAGTTTTAATTCTTAATAACTTTATGTATGGCGCTGGGTCTTTAGAGACCCAGCGTCATACATAAAGTCATTAGAATTAATGACTTTGAGTCTCCTTTCCATTGCTGTGACTAGGTAAAAGCATGTTCTGAGTCCGCCTCTGTCATCGTACATAAATCTGTAGGAATTAATGACTTTGAGCATGCTTTAATTCCCCATTGCATTGCTGTGACTAGGTAAAAGCATGTTCTGAATCCGCCTCTGGTAATGTTTTAAAGTTAAGAGCATTACAATATGAGAACTAAAGATTCTTGCAATTCTTAGGAGTCTAATGTATGGTTATGGGACTTAAGAGATCCATCACCATATACACTAGGCAATTAAAAATTAATAACTATAAATCTTCAATTTACTGATGTGATTGTGTAAGAGACCGTTCACAAAATTTATACCGTAAATATTTTTGTTCATACTAATAATGACGATTGGGACGTATATACATGCGAATTTTATGGTTAGTCCCTAAAAGGGTGTTGTAAATTCGCCTCTACAAATTGTTATTTTGACGCCATTACTTCGACATCATATCTGACGCATCTTTGTATCTTCAAAGATATCAAACTGATGTCTCATGCCTTTTATTCTTCTTCTTATCGTTTTCAGCCTTGTTGATGGTCATTTTTTCAATATCAATATCTTCTAACAAATGCTTCATATTTGCTGTTTTTGCTGACTCATCACGTTTCTTTGGTTTTCTTTTAAAAAGATTTGATGGCAGCAATTTTTCTAAATAAATATATAAGCTTTATAGCTACTTCATTTAAAAGAAAACTCGTTAAAAGATAACATAACAGAGGCGGACTCAGAACATGCTTTTACTTAGTCATAGCCATCTAACGGAGACCCAAAGTCATTAATTTTAATTACTCTATGTATGACGCTGGTTCTATAAAGACCCAGCGTCATACATAATGTAATTAAGAATTAAAAGTAAGTATACTCCTTCGTGTTGCTCTGACTAGGGCTGGATCCGCCACTGCATAACCTTTTACGCAGTACTTTATCCCAATTTTAAATGTTGTCTTCTATATATGTTAGTCTAGGGTAGAAGGTATTTTTTAAAACATTGATTTTAAGGGCTAGGGGGAGTGCTATTAGGACTCGTTTACATGGAAAATCGTTGCGGGCGATATGAACTGTCGTGGCTTCTGTGATCGACGGAAAAATTTAACCAATCACAGAAGCCATGACAGTTCATTTCGCCTATAGAAAGTCTTCATGTAAACGTGTCCTTAGTCAGAGAACTTAGCAATAAAATGAAGAACAAGAGTCATTAAGAATAGTGTATACCCAAAACACATGTTCAGGATAATATTAAATATCTTTTGAACCGCTGAAATTCATACCATGAAAGTACACATTTTTGAAATCGCCTATCGAATTAACTACTTCTCACCACCAGATGAGTCGGTAAGATGAAAGAGCCTCTGACCCAATTTTGTTAGGAAAACAATAACTCTCCTCCAATTTATTTTTTCGATATTTTTATGTTATAACAATCCTCATAGTAAGAGCTAAAAACTATTTCCTCATTTTTTCATTTAGTTGAAGATTTTGAAATTTACAGGATAAAATTCGGAAAATTTGTCTTTTTTTTAATTTTCTCTCGATATCACGAATACTCGATATCTCGAATTCTCGATATCTCGAACAAATCCTTCGGTCCTTTGGTCATATTAGGCATACTCACTTCACGCACTCTATATCTCGAACTCTCGATATTGTTAACTATTTTTCCGGTCCCTTGAGAGTTCGAAATAGCGAGAATCGACTGTAAGTATCAAAGTGGAGTTCAAGTATACGTGTAGTTAGGAGTAAAACAAACGTCTTTACCTTTGTAGTCTTGCTAAACTGAACTCACATCAATGAGCAACGTTTTTTAGACATGCATGGCTTTTCTAAAATATGAATGATTACAGAGGCAGATTTAGGTATACCGTAGCTTTCCTTGGTAGACTGCTTTCGTTGCACTTCGCTTGGTCTACCACCACTGATATACTTTATGCGTTCACGGTATTATCAGGACCACCTTGTTTTTGAGGCCGTTTTTGTTTATGTCGCTTCGGATATTCCCGTTAGTGATTTCGTAGGCGCATGTGCGAGCTTAACAGCCAAGCTGTTGAGTCGTTAACGCAAAAGTCGACGAGTGGTGATAGACCAGACGGAGCTTCAGCACAGCGGTCTATTAGGTAGGTTAATTTAGAACATGCTTTTACTAAGTCACATCAGTAAAATGGAACTGAAAGTCAATAAATTTTAATTGCTTAAAGTATGGTGATGGTCTCTTAAGATTCAATTATCATGCATTAAGCTATTAAGAATTAAAACTTTTTTATTATCTATGGTGATGTATGGAAGCCCATTAGGGACATGACGCGTAGCCATCTAACACATGGCTACGCGAAAACAAAATATTACGTAGCCAAATAAAACACATGGCTACGCAAAGAAAATTCACTGCGTATCCATTTATAACACATGGCTACGCAAATTCGTTGCGTAGCCATCTATAGTATATGACTACGCAAATAACAATTTCTGCGTATTTGCTATGCATGACCACGCAGAGCAAATTTATTGCGTAGCCATCTATAATGCACGACCACGGATTGTAAACTGTACTAGAACGCGTAACGATGGAGTAGTAACACCATAACACGGAACGAGTCTGGAACACATAAAACCCGTAAGACCTTTAAATCCAGAAAATTGAATCCGGAAAAATCCGAAGCATAAAAAACTCCGGAGCATACATAAAAAAATATATTTTAATTAAAAAATATTTTTCTATTTTATAAGCACCAGGGAATTTCTACTGAGGGAGGTTGGTTGCTGCCTTGTGCTTTTAAAGGGCGTAGATAAATATAACGCGATCAATCTATGGATCTATGGAAGTAAAACTCAGGTTTAACTTCGGCAGTCACTATTTCTTCTGAAATACAACGATTTAAGCCACACTTGCATTATCAATTTGAGCCTACAATCATGTGCCAACCAGTGGCGGATCCAGCCCTAGTCAGAACAGCACGATGAAGAACTAAATGTTTTAATTCTTAATAGTTTTTGTATGATAATGGGTCTTTAAAGACCCATTATCATACAAAAGCAATTAAAAATTGATGACTTTGAGCATGTTTTGGATCTTCATTCTATTGCTGTGACTAAGGAAAAGCACGTTCTGAGTTTGCCCCTGCCAATGTTACGAGACTAGTGTTCCACAAATAAGGATTTGAGAAACACAAGCATAACCTCAGTTTTTATTAAATGCCAAATCATCGAAAGTTCAATTTGCAACCATTATTAAGTAGCTATTGGGCACCAAAACATAATTTAAAACTTAAAATCACTGACTGACAAGTCTATATGAAGACATTCAACGTGACAAAGTTTTACATTCAGAAATTTAGTGCTCATATCGTAGGATGAATAATGATAGACAAAAACAATAGTCGTGTTCCTTTTCTCCTGTTTATTATAAAGAAAGAAAATCTCCGAAACTTTTTAGGTTCTCAACTTTTTATGTTCCCAATTTTTTTTGTTCCGGATATTTTAAGTTCCGGATTTTAGGTGTTCCGGACTTGTTCCGTGTTACTGTGTTACGGTTCCGCCGTTTGGCGTTTTAGCACATGTCATTTTTGTAACACGCTATGCAATAAATAAATTTTCTTTTCGTGGTCATGCATTGTAAATGAGTATGCAATAAATTTTCTTTGCGTGGTCATGCATTGTAAATGGCTACGCAAAATGTTTTATCTGCGAAGCCATGTGTTGTAAATGGCTACGCAGTGAATTTTCTTTGCGTATCCGTGTTTTGTAAATGACCACGCAATAACTTTTCTTTGCGTAGCTATATATTGTAAATGGCTACTCAGCAATTTTATTTCGCGTAGCCATGGGCTAGATAGCTAAGCGTCATGTTCCTAATGGGCTTCCGTAGTGATGGTGTGACTAGAACTGGATCCGCGACTGAACTAAGAAAAAAAACCCAACATAGCATGCATGCGACATATAACTATTCTGAGTAACTCCGCTTCTTATCTTTCTATTTACATTTCATTTTTTTGATTTTGATGTTTTGATTTTTGACTAAACTTTGATGAGCGGGAAATTGAGCTTAGTATACTAGGCTAGTGGAAAGTTGGAAAATCTAAATTTTAGTTTTGCTTTTCAATCAAGTTAATCAATAGGGTTGTATTGTGTTTTCTGACAGATTGTTCAATTGGATAACATTATGTTCTATGTTGCTCACTGCATGAGAATTGGGATAATCGGCTTTGGATTATATACAAATCTTTGACATTTAGAGATAATCTGGAACAGATTTTCTCTAAATGTCAAACATTTGTACATATGTGGAGTTGTGTCATCCCGATTTTAACGGTGATGATGTTATTGTCACACCTAATGGAAATGTCAGTAACACATTAACAAGGGATTATTATCATTATTCAGCTTAAAGTTTGGATTGTCAAATTTATAATAGTAAGCAAAGGACGCTCCAGAAAACACAATTTCAAAAATAACGTCCTATCCACGTACTTTTAGGACGTCAACTTCTGTCTTGTGCTAACTGGGCGAGGACAAGATTCATCATTGACAATTATTACAATCTTCAATTTAACAATTTAAAACACTGTCTTGTAGGAAAACAAAACCGAGAAAACACAGGACTATAATTGACGTCCTATGACAACGTCCTTACGACGTCGAGACGTCATAAGGATATCGTTAGGACGTCACCTTTAAAATTGGGTTTGGTAGGAATCAGGTTTATTAATGAAATAATCATCAACAGTTGCAGTATATAGAAAATAACAAAAATTAAATGGATCTTACTTTTTTTCGACTTCTCCTTCTTTAATGGTATATCTGCTGTATTTCCATTGGTCTTTATATTATCGTCGTTGTTCATATCCTTAGAGTCTGTTAATTTATCAGAGTCAATCGAGATATTTTTATTCTCGTCTAATATTTTTGAAACAGCTCCATTGTTATCAATGTCTAATTTTATTTCAGAAACCACTGTTGGTTTGGTTTCTAAATCATTTGTCTCGTTTTCTTTTGACGTGTCTTTATTATCGACTTGTGATACTGTTTGTATGTCTGATGTCTGGTCTTCGTTTTTATCTTGTGCATCAATAATAACGTCGTCGTCACCTTCACTAACAGATGGTAATTTCTCAATTGCCGTTTTTTCTTCAGCAGTTAACATACCAGAATCTACAGACTGTGATCTTGGAGTTGCAGTACCAGCTAATGATCCAAGAATGAAATTTCTTCTTTGTACTTCAAGAGAAAGAGATCTTGTTGGTTGTTTGGTAGCACCATCGTTCATTAACATACTTTTGTGGTCGGTATATACAGCTTTCTTACGACTTGTTACACGACTTATTTTTGAATCTCTAATATCAAATCCTACGACGTCGTTATAATCTGTTTGATCTGTAGAACAATCATTGGTGGTTGTTGTGTCTGCACTTTCGTCTAAAGCCACCTCTGTTTTAATACTAGGTTCTATCATTGTTGGTTGGTTATCTTCTTCAGGTTCTGCTTCTGCTCCTCCTTCAACTAAACTTTGATCGGTATCTCGTTCATCAATTGTAATCTGCCTAAGCAATTCTGTATAATGAACTTGTACTTCTCTGCTATATTTTCGTTGTGGAATACCTGAGTGGTGTTCAGCGTGTGAAGGTGATAGATGTGGTTTAATCTTATCTGTCTTTATTTGATGGATGTCTTGTATTTCATTATCATTTATACAAACTTTTATATTTTGAATGACATTTTCATCATTGTGATTGTCAATTTTGTTTGTATTTAAACTTTCATTGATTATTTCAATTTCTTTGTCATTTATGTCGGTTTCTTTTACAGTGGAATCAACTTTCTCTAAGTTATTTATAGGAGAAGCTATAACTGGAATGATATTTTTTTCCTCAGGTATTATGACGGTATTATTGGTTCCTCCCTCATTTTCTTTCACCTGTTCTGAATTTGATAAATTATTGAAGCGGTCATTTTTACATCCATCATCGTCTTGTGGCAAAGGAGATGGACATGGTGATGTTGTAGGGCTTGGGTTAGGTGAAACACCTGGACTAACATCCTAAGATAAAAGATAAAATTTTTTGCGTATAAAATTGAAGTTGAAAGTTTGTAACACTTATCTATATGCACATAGAAAGAAAGCTCACTTAATAGCCCACTACGATAAAAAAATAGCTACAGTCGACTCTCGATATCTCGAACACTCAAGGGACCGGGAATATAGTTCGAGACATAGAGTTCAAGATATTGAGCAAGCGAGTGAGTGCGTAATAGGACCAAGGAACCGAAGGATTTGTTCGAGATAAAGAGAGTTCAAGATATCTGAGTTCGAGATATCAAAATTGGACAGTATGTCTGGTCTGTCACCACTCGTCGAATTTTGCGTTTACAGCTCAACAGCTTGGCTTTGCGCATTGAAAATAATCATCGTTAATATCCGAAGCAACACAAACAAAAACAAGGTGGTCATATTAATGCCGTGAACGCGTATCAGTGACCAAGTGAAGCGCAGTGAAAGCGGTCTACCCAGGGAAGCGAAAAGTAACATTACTGTTGCCCTTTAAAGATTTAGCAAACCACCCTTGTTTACGCAGTGAATATTCAGAGGCGGACTCAGGACACGATTTTACCTAGTCACAACACTGTAATGGAGATTCAAAGCATACTCAAAGTGATTAATTCTAATAGCTTTCTGTATGAA
>JAUCNQ010115809.1:0-11144 GCA_032352715.1 Bougainvillia muscus
AAGTAGCCTATATGCACAAAGGCTAATTCTACGTTGCCGTCGTAGATTAGACTGTGCTTAAGCTCCCTATTATTTGACGTTTGCGATAATCTGCATATGATTATTTGACATTTTAACCATATGTAATCCGACTTAGATAAACCCGGTTTTCATGCAGTGTGTCCGTCTGGATAAGTAACTTACCATACTAACTGTAAACGCCATATTACTTTGTCCTGTACATAACCAAACATCTCCAAACAAAACATCAGAAAGCATAATTTGTTTTATTCCGTTACCAACAGTAGATGTTGCAACGATGATATATGGACCACCAGCTTCATGTGGGGCTAATGAAACTTTCCAAATGTTTTCATCTTTGCTATCTAAAAGAAATGAATGCCATATTCGGATTCAGAACATGGTTTAACCGAGCAAAAAACAGTAAAATGGAGACATTAGAGGCGGACTCAGAACATGCTTTTACCTAGTCATAGCATCTTATGGAGACTCAAAGTCATTAATTTTAATTACTTTATGTTTGACGCTGGGTCTCTAAAGACACAGCGTCATACATAATGTTATTAAGAATTAAAAGTAATTATACTCCATCGTGTTGCACTGACTAGGGCTGGATCCGCCACTGGTTTTATGATGGGTTTTATAAGACACCATCATCGTACACTAAGCAATTAAGAATGAATACTTCTAAGGACACGTGGTTTAAAATGAAGACTTTCTATAGGCGAAATGAACTGTCATGGCTTCTGTGATTGGTTAAATTTTTCCGTCTTTTCCGTCTTTTTCCGATTTTTCCATCCGCCACTGGACATTTATGAAAGATATTAAGAATTAAAACTTCTAGTTCTCTTTGTAAAGTTCTGAGTAGGACTGCGGATTCAGATAAAAATAGATTTTTAATAAAATCCTACGTTACAAATATCATAAAACGTTTTATTAATTATTTTTTAAAGTAATTTTACGATTGTTTATCTATTAAAACTTAACTTTATCGGATCCTCGTTTTGCTACTTTAAATATAGGTATAAGCTTATTAAAATCTGAAAGTGATCAACAGAGAACATATAATGGGCCAATCAAAAAGGTGTTTATAAATTTTCTTCTCTTGGAAAGATTTGTGAAAAGAATTTGGTCGACTAACAATTTTCACCTCAGATGAAGTGTTATTGTAACACTTACGTGTTACAATAACACTTCATCTAAGGTGAAAATGAAGCGAATTGTGAAGCGAATTTAAGCGAATTTTTGAGACGAATAATTACATAGGCGGACTCAGAACACAGTTTTACCTAGTCACAGCACTGAAATGGAGATTCAAATCATGCTCAAAGTGATTAATTCTTATAACATTTTGTATGATAATGGGTCTCTTAGACCCATTATCATACAGAAGGCTATTAAGAATTAAAACTTTTAGCTCGTGTTGCTCTGACTAAAGCTGGATCCGCCACTGACTTACTTTTGATAACAAGAGCTGTGGAGATCATTTCTGAGTTTGTTTGCACATTTAACAGTCTTACATACACTCTCGATCCTTCTTCTCCTATCCCCCATATCACACTTTGATATGGAGCTCTCTGTAAAACCATATGATCTCCATAATGATTAGCAAAACGAAATTTACCATTTCCATATGAACTGGAAATGGTTATAATAAATAGATAAACGACAAGATTCCACATCTTTCTGGACATAGATCTTACAACTAGCTTCTCTTCTTGTTTTCGTTTTCAATTTAAACACGGTCTATAGTTACAAAAACAATTACAAATCACAACAACATTCATTAAAGGACCTCCTATGTTATTAAGTTTTCACTGCACAAAATCCAGCTGTATCCGGACCTTTATACAGTCCGTCTACTCCCGTATTCAGTCCGTATACGTCGGTATTAAGACAGAATGCAAGCATTTTGTCTTAATACCGACGAATACGGACTGAAAAAAAGTCCGGATACAGTTGGATTTCGTGCAGTGTTTGTTTTTACTCCGTACCTAATGGCAACAAAATGATCACACACACTTTTACAATCCTAAATCAAAATGCTTCAGGATTGTGTAAGTGTGCATGACCATTTGAAGGACACCAGACACTTATAAAGGGTTATTAACATAGGGCTATTGACGATCAAGCACTTTAAAGAGTAGGGATTAAGACTTATAGCTCTCTTCGACTGACTAAATAAATAAAAAATAAATAATAATTACAATGTTTTGATTTATGTTTTCACAATCATCAGCGAGACGTGATGTGATGACAAAATGTACAAATAACCATAACAAAACTATAAAAAAGCTATAGAAAAGAGTAATCTTAGATAATTGACTATAATTAGATGCTTCGCACTTGAGGTTTCAGGTTGAGGTTAATATTTATTGTGGCTAGCCCCACTAAGCTCGCGGGATATACCTTATTTCCAGGAGGGGCCACGGCTTAAGTGGACTATTCTGGAGTATTTAATGCTCTTCTGAGCGACACAGTCCCACAGAAGGAATAGTGCTTTCCTAGACAACTTCCTGCAACACCATGATCACCTTGTACCATCTACCCACTTTCCCTCACATGGTATGGATTGACCCGAGGAGCAGCTTTTCAGACATGATCCCAAGCATGTTGAGCACGAGTATCGAACCCTCGACCATCAGATTACAAATCCGATGACCTAACCATTTGGCCATGCTCGCGTTCCGATGACTAGACCATTAGGCGATGAAATGGTTATCCTGTATAAATACTCGTAAATAATAATAATAGTTAGCCATCCAGGAGGAATGTTCATATGGCGACACTTCGATACTTTCTTCTATTTGACTTCTTTTATATGTCATCATACAAATAAGATAAGCAAGTCGTCCCAGCAAACAGGGACGTCTTTATGACGTCAATTTTGTTCCTGTGTTAGATGGGTTATCATGCTCACCAACACAAACTTAAAATCGGGATAATCGGATTCTAATCAAGTACAATTAGTTCACTTTTACAGAAAATCTGGAACAGTAAATATAATCGCTTGTTGATTCTGAAACTTATACTGTTTTTGCATAATGCAAAAAATGTATATTAATCATACACATGAATAGTTATCATACCACAGGTGCACCAGTACTGGTTGTATACAGAAATCAAATAATATTTTGTTATTTTCCCTAATTTCTTGCCTCTCGCCACTGTCTTCTATGGTTTTGTTTATCTTATCTTATTAGCTAAGAATCAAAACAATTACGTCATGCAAACTAATATATCGGCGTATGACTCACTGAGGCGTCTGAGAGACATTTATTCTTCATTCTAAATTATCTAACGAAGATTTGGAGAAAAAAGAGTATTTGATATCTGTTTACAGCCAGTACTGTGGCTCCTGTGATCACAATCATGGGATATGCAGAGGTGAGGGGAATGAACAATGTTTTCATTGTGTATGACGTTGACAACATTATAAATGTTTAAGTCGTTAACGTATGTTTTTATTACCGATTATAAAGTGTAAGTTGTTGATCCTCAATTTAAGATCGTTTACTCTTGTTCCCATACTTCTACTAAAATTGAGAAAGACCCTTGAAGAAGACCCTAGAGACATCAGAAGTGGATTGTGATATCGAAACACTAAGATGGAGAATAAAACAAACAACTTTTATTAATTTCAGTTTGTCATGTTAGATGTAAGAGTTAGGAAGCCGAATTATGACAGTCGGTTAGCACTTTGCCCTACAACTGGGTGCATTTGGTGTGAGTTTAATCCTCATAACATCTAATAAACAACTTTTAAAGGGATCGTCCACAATATTCGTAACAAAATTCGTATCAAATATCGTACAGAAGGAGTGTTTTTGTGCATACTTGGTATGCACAGAAACACTTCTTCTGTGATAAAAACGCTTCGTATTATACGAATTTTGTGGACGGTCCCTAATAGATTTACAAATGGTTGTTACAATTGAAAACTAATGACTTGTCTTTCTGTGCAGTGGTAGATGCAGCCATAGTTAGAGCTTGACTATGGATACTAAAAGTATTCTACATACAGTTGTTCTACAACACTTTTATTTCCTCTACTCTAAAATCAACATTAAAAGCGGTATAATCTAAAGAAACTCTGGGAAAGGAACGCGTAGTGGCAGATCCAGCCCAAGTCAGAACATCATCAAAAAGAGCTAAAAGTTGTAATTCTTAATAGCCTTCTGTATGATGATGGATCTAAGAGACCCATCTTCATACAGAAAGCTATTAGAATTAATGACTTTGAGTGTGCTATAAATCCCCATTTCATTGCTGTGACTGTAAAAACATGTTCTGAGTCCGCTTCTGAACGATGTCCAAATAATACCATCGTTAACGATTTTATCAACCAACCTAAAGAAATCAGGAGTTAATCTCCAGATTTCTGTAGGTTGGTTGATAAAATCCTTAGAGAAAAAACATAAATTTTTATGCAGACGTTGACTTTAGAACGTGAAAAGTGTAACGTGATCGTATGAAGTTTTAGGACTTGAGCTTGCCGCTTTATATAAACAACAAAACTTCACCGGATTGATATTTGATACGAATTTCAATATGATGACTTTTGTAGGACAGCATAATACAGAGGCGGACTCAGAACATGCTTTTGCCTATTCACAGCAATGTAATGGAGACTCAAAGTCATCAATTTTAATTACTTTATGTATGACGCTGGGTCTCTAAAGACCCAGCGTCATACATAATGTAATTAAGTGTTATAATTAATTATACTCCATCGTGTTGCTCTGACTAGGGCTGGATCCGCCACTGTATAATGCTGCTCTTTAATACTAGGGGTTGGTGTCAAAAATCTGTTTTAATTTGCTTCATAGAATCTCCATATTTCTGTAGGTTGGTTGATAAATCCTTAGAGAAAAAACATCAATTTTTATGCAGTCTGCAAAAAAGTTGAGACAGTGACTTTATTTAGAACGTGAAAAGCGTAACGTGATCGTATGAAGTTTTAGGACTTGAGCTTGCCGCTTCATATATATAACGTTACTTCACCAGATTGATATTTGATACGAATTTCAATATGATGACTTTTACAGGACAGTATAATACAGAGGCGGACTCAGAACATGCTTTTGCCTATTCACAGCATTGGAATGGAGACTCAAAGTCAAAACATGATATATGTATATGTATAATGCTGCTCTTTAATACTAGGGGTTCGTGTCAAAAATCTGTTTTAATTTGCTTCATAGATCGTTTCATTTTCATCACATAAGAAAGATCATTGTGCGTACAAAGTATGCACAATGATTCTTCTTCTGATTTGAAGATTGAATTTCTAGAGCGAATTTTTGAGATGTGGGAGTGGTATATGGGAGCATTTACCAAAACAACCCTCCAATTCAACTTAACCAGGGTACTGATTAACCCTACCTAAACAGGGCTGTTTTTTATCACCAGGATTGGGGGAGTTGCAGTTCATCAAGCATTCAAAGAAAAAACCGGGTCAATTGAGATTTCGAACATTAGCTGTCCAAAATCCGATATATTTGTTAAAATAATTTTACAGAAACACTTATATATTCCGGGTAATGGTCAATTTGACCCGGCTTTTTCTTTATTATTTGAGGGAAGAGGCTTGACTTACATGCTTCATAACTTGACCAATCATAGGACTTCAAGTGTAATTACGAATACATCAATTTTGGTACAGTCCAGTCAGTAACTAGCCTGAGTAGGACTGGATTCACCACTGAAGGTAGGTTTTATCACTCCGCACTGCCGTGTGTGGTGAATATGAAGAAAGCTAGGAGGAATAATGAAGGGAAAACGGTAAATGGACAAAATAAATTAGCATTGGAATAAAAATTGATAAGAACTTATAGTAGAGGCAAATGGACCTACCCAGTGATGTAAGAGGTGGAAGTAATAAGAACGCAATACTTAAGTGCAGTTGCAAGTCCGATTCAGAGAATACGTACTAGTTATTAAATGATGATTTACAGAGAGAGAGAGAGCGATAAAGTCTGAGTATAAAAAGTGATTTGATCATTCATGTGAGTGAGTTTAAATCATCGCCCGATATGTCGTCTACAAGAGAGTAGCAGAAATCTAGCAAAGATAAGATGCACTGGCAATCACATGCCAGTGGCGGATCCCGCCCTAGTAAGAGCAACACGCGTGAGTATAATTACTTTTAATTCTTAACTACTGTTATTGTGCAAGTGTTATTGTCTTAGATGGAAATTAATAGGAATGAAGCGAATTCAAAACGGCCAATCATCAACATAAAACTAATTGGCATCTAACTTGCTCAGTGGGAGAGCCAAAATAAATGGTATGATGCACATCTTTATAGTCAATGTCCATTCTAAAAGCAATGATAGCTTGTGAAAAACAACTGATTTTGGTCCTACCATGCTCAAGGATTTAAAAATAAACTTTAATGTAGAATTTGTAGCTGTTAATGGTAACATATATAGAAATTTGTCTTTGAGTTAATGGTCGTGATTTACCAGATCTACCATATCAATCATGAAAAATGTTATGTGTACTGTCTCTTCCACTGTTGGCCTTAAAAAGAATGTTGAAATGGTTAATAACATAACAGAAACGGGTATGAATTGATAATAACTGAGGTTTACCCCTAGGGCAACCGTGAGTTTAAACTAGGTCACGGGGAGTTACCACTAGTTCACCGAGAATTACCATTAGGTAACCGAAAGTTAACTGTTAGGCCATTAAGGATTAGCACGGTTACCAAGAATTACCACTAGGTAACCGAGAGTTGATAATTAGGTCACTGATAGTTTGTACGGTTACCACTAAATCACCTAGAATTACCACTAGGTAACCGAAAGTTAACCATTAGGCCACCAAGAGTGTGCACCATTACCACTAGGTAACCGAGAGTAAACAATTATGCCACCGAGAGTTACCACTAGGTCACCGGCGACACAGTTAACCACTAGATCACCCCAAAAGTTAACCACTAAAGGTCGTCACAGAGAGCTTTTTAACCGTCACTTTTTAAGCTTTTTAACCGCTACGTCACCGGTGTAGTTTACCACCACCAGAGAGTTGCACAAGGCTTTGCGGGAGCACAATAAAAAAGCCTCAAACCGGCCATTTTGAATGACCAAAAATGGCTGCAAAAACACAAATCTCAAAACCCGTAGTAGAGCATCAAAAAAAGTCATATATCAAAAAGGAAAAACACCACACCTTTCTCAAAAAGAAGCAACAAAATAGGAGAAAAAATCCCCTGGGAGGTGAGTGAGTGACCCACAACACATGCTTGTTTTTTCTACATTTGATTTTGATACAATTCAAAAGATTGTGACCTCCAACCAATCTAGCTAGCTAGCTACTTACATTGTCTGGAGCACTGTCAGTCATCTTTTCTTTAGAAATGTAGCATGATATATACAAGTTTTGAAGTTGTATTAAGAGTAAAAAGATTGTGTGGTCTGGAAGTCTACAATCTCAGCCAATACAATAATAAACGTCATGACAAGTTTAGAAATACTGCTTTCTCTTGTAATCACAAAGTTCTTCGGGTGAATAAAGACATGGTAAAGCTTGAAAAGCACAATACAGGTGAGAGATCACATGGTGGAACGTGTTTATTCGCCATCTTGTTTCTTTCGATTCACCAGAATATTCGAATGCTCCCCCTGTTACAAACATCGCATGATAAATTTTCTTTTGTAATTTTTGTCACGTGACAAGGTAGAAATCTGCCTTGTCGTTGTGGGTATCCCCATGCGTAGCTTTCATCAATTCCCGTACGGCATTACGACACTCCGACTTCCCGCCTTTATCTCGATTGCTAATTCTTCGCGCCCCGATTTTGCTTAAGCTGCGACTACCAGTCTACTCACGACACTGAATGGGTTAGCTTGATTTTTCAAATATTTTTCTAAATCACGTTTACTTTCAAGTGAGGGAGCATCCAAAGGGCTGCTAGTTTGGCTACAGCTTTAACATGGGTACTCAGTTTTTATTCTGAAAGGTTCTAGCATATTTGTATTGTTTCTGGTGCTGCTGCGATGACTATTTGGTTTAAATTACTCATTGAACGCAGCTATGTGTTCTTTATTCAGGCAAGATCAGTATACGCTCATTTATTGCTAGCATGCACGACTGCTTGAAGAGTCGGCTGCTCTGGTGTGAAATGATGACATTTGTGAATGATGTTTCATTAGGTGTTAGGAGTAATATATGATAGTAGGTGAAAGTTTCGAGGATTCATTTTCAGTAAACTACTTCGATAGCTCATTAAGATCTTCAGTTACTTTTCTTGATATTTCACGGATATATTTATCTGTCACATACAGTATCGTGTACACTTACTTTTGCAATACCATTGTCTTTCTCTTTTCACTTAAAAACAGTTTTCATTTTTCCCTTCTTAGGACTAGTTTACATGAAAAATCGTTGCGGGCGAAATGAACTGTCATGGCTTCTGTGATTGGTTAAATTTTTCCAACGGAAAAAAAACTCGCCAATAATGCAAGCTTGTTTGATATAACAGATACCAATATAATACATATTCTGCGAAGCCATGATAGCTCTATCGTGTCAAGTTCATTCTTACCGATTGCAATCGGTGTACCATAGGGTTTGACAAAAAAATCAGGTTATATAGTAACTGCGGTCTAAAACTCTTGAAATTATCCATTGGCATACAAAAAGTTACAGCCCTATCTACACGCCTTTTTTAGATACACCACCTTTATAAGAACCGAGGCTCAAATTCGGCTAAAAAATAAGCACCATCCAAGCACATCTAAGGCTAAAAAATCACTTTTCATCATCGGCAAAAACTGATTTTGGACATCAAACCTAATGTTTTCTTCCATATATAGGATATATGTTTTATAACCTTGGTCCAGAGGCGCAGTCAGGGAGATCATCGGGTGCGAACTAGCCCACCTCCCGTTTCCCTTAAGTGTCCATTTTGTTGATTAATCAGTTTCAAGTAAAAGCATTCTTCTGCAAAAAACTTCCCATATATGACAAGTAATAATTGTGTCTAGTTTTAATAAGTCGTTAAGGATTCAGTGTTAGGGACCCAATCTTTAAAACTCCGAAAAAGGTCCATATTCTCTGCCATAGTTTAAAAGAGCCTGCCTTGTGGGGTTAAAATACACATTCTGTTAGTGTAATTCAGCTTAATTTAAGATTTGAAACGAATTAGAATATTGTTTTAAAGCGGGAAAAAGAGAGGTGGGAAACATATTTTCTCTCCAGCGATCTGAGTGTGCGGAAACCAAAAATTTCCGCTCGGTGCCAACCATGGTTGCGCCTCAGAGAGAATCTGAATTCAAAAAGTACCTGCCCATTATCTTCGTACTACGACCCAGCGTCATACATAATATAATTAAGAATTAACAGTAATTATACACCATCGCAATGCTCTGACTAGGACTAGATCCGCCACTGATATTTATGTGTATACACGTGATAAGAACCACCGTCTCTAAGCACCATGTCAGGCTTAGAATAAGAAAATAGTATATACCATCCAGCCTCAAATTCACCGGTGCTTATAAAAAAAAGCGTGTATTCGACATGTACGTCTGCCATTATAGATTTTCGCTGTATTCCATTTTTATCAAGCAAATTTTAAGATATTTAGGTTTATGAAAGGTCTGGCCGTAAATTGAAATTTGACCAAAACTCAGTTTTGGATATTGGATACAAATAGGAGCATCATAAAAGCAGTCTAGGATGGCTAATGTATATATCGGATATGTTTATTAAGAAATTAGGAAACTGGGTTCCCTACATGAAAATCCGAATAATCGGCTTCGAATTATATACAAATATTTGACATGTTGAGAAAATCTATAACAGATTTTCTCTAAATGTCAAATAATTGTATATAATTGGTATTTGATTATCCTGAATTTGATGCAGTAGTAACGGAAGCATCCCTCCAAATATGTTTTTCAAAATATCTGTTCTGTAAATATGCAGCAAATCTCTAAAAAATCGAGCATGGTGGATTCATTTTTAGCATAGCTGCAGGCTTTATGCTTGCAACAATGCTAAAAATGAACTCCACCAAGGACACTTCTGTAGGAATTTTTCAAATATTCACAGAACACATAATTTAAAGAACGCGTACAGATGGCTGCTTCCGTAGTAAGTTACATCGTGTTCTAAAATGGACTCCGCTGCATGGTAATCACGATAATCCGTTTCGTATTAAATACAGTATTAGAGGCGGACTCAGAACATGCTTTTACTTAGTCAAAGCAGTAGAATGGAGACTCAAACTCATTAATTTTTAATTGCTTTTGTATGATTATGGGTCTCTGAAGACCCATAATCATACAAAAGCTATTAAGAATTCTACCGTTTAGTTCTTCATCTTGTTGTTCTAACTAGGGCTGGATCCTCCACTGGATCTCAGAGGCGGATTCAGAACATGCCTTTAACTAGTCACATCAATAAGAGGGATACTCAAAGTCAATAAATTTAATTACTTTATGTGTGACAATGGGTCTCTAAAGACCCATTGTCATATATAAAGGTATTAAGAATTAAAAATAATTGCGCTCCATCGTAATGTTCTGACTAGGACTGGATAGGTAAAGTTTGTTCCGGATTTTCTCTAACGATCAAATAATCACCTGTAATCTGAGTCTGATTACCCCGATATTTATACAGTGTAGATTTTCACTGCATAAAAAGTGATGTTTTCCTTTAAGAATTTTTTCAACCAACCTGCAGAAATTTGAAGTAAAACCACAGGTTCACCAGGAATTAAATTTCGCAAGAGTTTATAAATGTATGAAAAATATTATAAAAATATCGCAAGAATTAAAAATGTATGAGAAATATCATATATAAAACTAAATATCATATACAACACTTTCCCGTCAC
This sequence comes from Bougainvillia muscus, assembly GCA_032352715.1. NCBI lineage: Eukaryota > Metazoa > Cnidaria > Hydrozoa > Anthoathecata > Bougainvilliidae > Bougainvillia > Bougainvillia muscus. The sequence continues at coordinate 10,849 of JAUCNQ010115809.1, forward strand.
GCTCTCTCTCACCTCGCGGTCTTTTTGCTTCTCTGGAATATCAAGGGCGCGCTGGAGAATCATCCGCATTAATCCGTTGTTTTTTTACACATCATCTCGTGCCCGTTGACGGGAAGGAGAAAGGAGAAAGAGACAAGGTAGGAATCACCGAATGGGCGAGTGAATGCCGATTGATTTTTCGTCTCAAATAAACTTATTTACGAGAATACTCGTGCTGTACCTGGTTGCATGGGCTTTTATGCTTCCTCCAAGCTAAAAAGGATAGTTGTTCACAAATATTCTAGGTAAGAAAAATC
>JAUCNQ010115820.1:0-11144 GCA_032352715.1 Bougainvillia muscus
CATACAAAAGCTATTAAGAATTAAAATGTTTAGTTCTTCATCGCGCTGTTCTGACTAGGGCTGGATCCGCCACTGAACACTCATCAGTAGATAAACTTGTTAAGACTAGAAAGAAGTACACCTCAAAGTGGAAGATTCTTTTTAGAGTACGGTTTTCTTTTGAGATTGAGACCAGCTTTTGATAGGCAGATTTAACTGGAAGAAGATACATTGGAATAACATCTTCATCACTTCTTCTTGCATCACTGACACCCACTGATCAAGTGCTACAGATAAAAGTCCGTTATTGCCTTGATTGTCATCATCTGTAAGCGCGGACACAGCATCTTGGTTAAGTCTCCAAGTAAGAAGTCTTCACCTAAAACAGCCATCACTGCATGAAAATCGGGATAATACCTTTCAGATTACATATAATCATTTGACATTTAGAGAAAATCTGGAACATATGTGATGAAGATGATCTTTCAATGTATATATTTTTTTTCTGCTTGTATGTTTAAGATTGGAAAATAATTGCACAGCTTAGTTTGAACATTCGAAAACCGAGATCAGTGATAGGTAGTGTTTAATTCATTATCTCAGCGCCTATGTTTTTGGAATTCTGCGCAGCCCAATACGATTCCTAAGAACAGAAGGCAGTTATACCATTAAAGTGCGAGACCGAGACAAGTTACCATAAGTGCACTCACATTAGAACCGAGATGGCTTGTTAGGCAACATTGATTAGTGGAAGAGAAGAATTTGACCAGCAAGATTGATTGTGGTGCTATTGTTTTCATGGATCCTGTAAACATTTCTAAAACGAGACGAATGTTAAAACAAGTTGATAAAGAATACGTATATAGGTCCGCTTTTATAGATTTTCGAGAATTAAATTTTTATCAAAAATGGTTTGGATATTTGGAATCCTGGTTGAAAAATGAAAAAATCTTGAAAACTGTAAGCTAGGAAGTCTGCCAAAATAAGGTAAGCAAATTAACAATCAAAGATTACTGCAGATTTTGGCTGTAAAAAATGTTTACAAGGGTAATTTTACACCTCTTAACATTTTTACAGCCAAGTTCAGAGTATTATTAGTCCACAATAGGGAGTTTACGCACAGTCTAATCTGCGACGACAACGAAGATTTCACCTTTGTGCATATAGGCTACGTGCGTTCCATCCTGCAGGATGGAGCGCATGTAGCCTATAAGCACAAAGGTAAATACAGCGTTTCCGTCGTAGATTAGTCTGTGCGTAAACCCCCTAATACCTAAATTTACAACTTTTGAGGTAAACAAACGTTTCAGGGACTTAAGTTTCACATTAGTGCACAGTGTTGCACTATTATCTCTGTTATTAGATGGCCATCTTTTTATGAAAACATTAATAGAAAATTAGATTAGGTGAAAGTAGTTCCCACGGCATAAAAAACATGTTTTACCTTAAGGATTATATCAAGCAACCTGCTGAAATCTTGAGTAAAACACCAGATTTCAGTAGGTTGGTTGATAAAAATTTTAAAGGACAACATAACTTTTCATGCAGTGTCCTTTGAGACAATAGCAAAACGAAAAGATGCTGTTGTGACACAATATGTCGCAAACGCCACAATATGTCGCAGAAATCGCCACTATATGTCGCAAACGCCACAATATGTCGCAAACTTAAACACTATATATCGCAAAAAATGAAAAATCGACATTGAGGCAATGACCAGTTTGATTTGAAACAAGAAATATTGATCTTTTCTTATCTATTGAATTTTTTTTGCTTATTGTTTTCACACACGTGGCCTATTTATTTGAAGTTATTTTTAAAATTTGTAAAACTATAAAAACTAACGTTTATAAAAAATGTTTGGCACACGATGAAATATAGCAAAACTATTTTTCAACTGCAATATTGTCTCAATAAGTCATCGTGTTCCAGGGCATTTAAGGGGGGCTTTATTTAAGGCTAACCTCATCTTCGCCATATTTTTTGAGCTGCATTTACCTCAGTGATATGTGGAAACCAAAGGAATATATCCCAATGACGTCATATGACATCATCCCGGTCAATGCTACGTCTTAAGATATCACCCGAAATTGTCGAATAAACAAAAATTAAGGTATTTCTTTTTGAGACATATTGTGGCGATTTTTTCAAAATTTTCGACATTTTGTGTTGATATTTGCAAAAATTACAATTTGAATCATTGCGACATATAGTGTTGAAGTTTGCGACATATTGTGGTGTTTGCGACATATAGTGTAGATTTTTGCGACATATTGTGGCGTTTGCGACATATTGTGTCACAACAGTTTGTGAAAATCATTAATGGATAAACAGCTTTTGGTTTAGTGTTAAACCAATAAATTAAGCTCGCTTCTTCTTAGGTTTTTTTTGACATGTTAATGGTTTATTACATAACTCTACAACCGCTTAATGATAATTTGCACCACGGACGTTATCAGCATTTTACATAAATATATTTTAGTTAATGATGATCACTGTAAAGTTATATGTTAGGTACCGTCTCAAAAACTCGCTTAAATTCGCTTCACAATTCGCTTTATTCCTATTAATTTTCGGGAGGGACGCGTTGGGGCAAAGGCCAATTATAGTCGTATAGGTGCCTGTTTATCCACATAAAGCACCTTTAGACATCAAAAGCTCCCCCCCCCTTTTTCGACGGCCCTGAAGTATTTGAAAATACGATTCCATATGATAAAACCAGTAAGGTAAGTAAGATACTCAGTGGGCGGATCCAGACCTACTCAAAGCAACACGAGGAAGAGCTAAAAATTTAAATTCTTAATAGCTTTCTGTATGATGGATGTTCTTACGAGACATATCGTCATACAGAAAGCTATTTGAATTAATGACTTTGAGCATGCTTGGAATCTCTAATACTTTCCCTTGGTTGTCTATCACGACGAACTGGTAAATCAGATTTCTTATTCTTCCATATCGACGTCGAGACCTTCGGCTTTTAACTTTTGTCACAGAGTCAACAACAACTGTATGATTCAGCACTTGTCCGAGTCAAGTCAAGACTCTCAAAATCATCAGCCACGGTAGATTTCACGTTTGTCTTTGACACCATTGGAGTGAAATATTATTATGTCATTCATCGTTGCTGATTAGGACACTCTGGACTTCACTCACCAATTTCAAGTTAAGCTGCCCCATTCAGCATGAATCAAGAGATTAAATAAAAGCAATTAAGAAATTACAGATGTCCCTAATATGCTTCCGTAAATTATTGTTTGGAAAGATTTCGTTTACCGTTGTTGCCCATCAGTGTTACCTATTTTGAATTTTAATATTTTTTTCACACAGGTTAAGCTCCGTTTACTGCTGAGACTAAGTAAACCATCTTCTGAATCCGCCATTGAATACTTGGAACAACTTTAAAGACCATTATTAAGCAGTTAGTAATAACTATATTGACGTCACAAATATTATTCGTCCACAGCATGAAAATTAGAATAATCAGATTAGCATTCATAGTCGGACTCAGAACATGCTTTTACTTAATCAAAGCATTAGAATGGAGATTGAAAGCATGCTTAAACTCATTAATTTTTAATTGCTTTTGTATGATAATGGGTCCTTAAAGACCCATTATCATACAAAAGCTATTAAGAATTAAAATGTTTAGTTCTTCATCGTGCTGTTCTGACTAGGGCTGGATCCGCCATTGGCATTACATACGATACATAGTCGGATCTATAAGCTTGAAAATAGTAGGCAATGGCCTGTGAAGAAGTATAATAGTTTTACACTTTATCTCGGGTGTTTGCTTACTCTTGGATCCGGCACACCGGCTCTGTGAAAATATAAGTTTTAGCGCCATGACTGTGTCATTGGTTAGTAACTATTAACTATACAATATATGACAGCTATGCAAAACATAGATTTTTAATTTCTACTCCATTTACAGAAAATCTGCATATTAAATAACTTTGTCGGATTTGAATGTAATCGGAATGCCTGATAATCGCGTTTAATCGGAATCTGATTAGATTAAATTTTCAAACTGTGCTTCATTTGTATGTAAAGCAAGGCCTTTAAAAAACAAGAGAAATCACTTACTGCTTTATCAAACGCTGCAAGCTCATTAAAAGTACCTTATCGGTAAAAAATTCGTCGGTACAAATTTTAATCGGTACAAATTATTCGTCGGTACAAATTTTCGTCATCTGCTGAAAATGTCGTCAATTTGTACCGACGAACAATTTTGTCGACGAATATTTGGATCATTTCTGAATTTTTAACAATGCATCTCTAAAGGGGTATGTCGCGCACTTCTGTATACCGATAGTTTGTTTTGTCTATTTACTTTGCAGAGTGATTAATTAGCAGTCACTAGAGAAACATTGGGAACTTAGAACTGTTTTAAAATAGGAAATGTGGGAGGAAACGGCATTACTAGAGCAAATGATAGATACTCAATCGGCCCCATACCAATAGAAAAAAGTTCAGAAATGGTACAAATTATTCGTTGGCACAAACTATTCGTCGGTACAAATTTTCGTCAAGTTCAATTTGCAGTGATAACTTTCCAAGAATTAGTTTTAATCTCCCTTGGTGCTCTGACTGCTCTGCTCGGAATTTCCTTTATTTTGCTTTTAAAAATATTGAATCTTTTTTTGTTTTTTTTGTTCTTTTTAATATCTTTATTTAAAGTTGGTGAGAACATAGTTACAATAGCACTAATTTATACCAACTGGGTAAAAACTAACTATGCTAAAATATTTACACTGGCAGTATAATGGAACTGACCTGATAACTGAGACTTGAATTCATTTAAGTTTGTTATCTGTTTTACATGTGCAGGTAGGTGATTCCAGGCTAAACTAGCTCGGAAATGCAGAGAATTTACTCCAATACTGTTCTTTGCACTTGGCACTTCAATTTGAGAGCCACATCTTAGTTGATAGGGAGTGGTTTTTAGTCTAAAAATGTCCCACACAATCTCAGGGTTCAATCAATGAAGTGATTTAAAAACTTCTAAAAGGAGATTCTGGATATTCCTGGAGTGGATAGACTGTGACTTAGTATTCTTTAGTAATTCAGCGTAAGGGCTGAGTAGTAAACCTATGATTTTGTACGCAATGCTCTCTAATGAGTATTATCAGATTGTGTGCTTATTTGCAGCAGTACATTCATATCAGAGGACAACAGTTAAAACATGATGGTACAATAACAGCATTATATTGATCCTGGATAAGGAATTTCCTAATTCTGAGTAGAGCTTTTGTTTTCAAAGAGGTTTGTTGACAAACTTTTTTGACGTGTTTATAAAATGACAGTTCTTCATCAAGAGTGATACGAAGTAGTTTGACCTCTTTAGAGGATCTGATAGTAATAGATCCAGTCTGAATGCTAATATCCTTGGAATCAGCGCACAGAATTAACACATGAAACTGCTCAGGATTTGCGACACTACCGTTGTTATTGAACCGATTTGTTACTAGTGCTGTATTAGAGCGCAATGTTTCAACAACAGCACTAATAGTAGCGTCGCAACTGCTAAGCGTATTGTCATAGGCAAAGTTACAAATTTCACATTCTAATACCGAGAACAATAAGTCGTTTATAAAAACATTAAATAAAATTGGCCCAAGGACAGACTCTTGAGGAACTCCTAACAAAATACTTAACCACTTACTGACAGAGTTTCCTATCCTAACCCGCTGCTTTCTACCAGAAAGATAACTAAGGATTAGCTTCAATGTTTTATATCCGATACCGTATGCCGCTAACTTGGCAACTAAAAGATCATGAGGGAGACAATCAAAAGCTTTAGAGAAATCCATTAAGACTGCACCAACAATGCCAGAGTCAGAAAGACAACTTTGCCATTTTTGAAGTATATTTAGCAATGTATATTGACAGCTACAACCCTTTCGAAAACCACAGAGGCATTTGGATAAGAAATAACAAAACATGGTGACAGTTGTTTGACTATAAGCTTTTCCAAAACCTTTGAAACTGCAGGTAATAAGCTTATTGGTCGATTGTTTGTCTTATCAGTAGTGCTACCAATTTGTGACAAGGAATAATATCAGCAAGTGAAAGGTGACTTGAAAATTCTGAATCATTTATAACAGAACCATTAAAACACTGTGTGAGGATAGTAGTGCATTCACTAGCAGATAACTTTAGAATATTTATGGGAATAGAACCACTGACTTTTTTCCCTGAATCGAGAGCAAGGATTTCCTATAGCATGGTTTACTCTGAGACAGGGGCCAAATCAAAAGCAATTTGGTTCTTTGTTCTTGATTTAGTCTCTAAAATACTTGGATGAGATGCATACTTTTCTATTATAGCAAGTATAGGATCAGTTTGACAGGTAACAACACTGGGGATAGTTGGTATGCTAAGGTTATCAATGATTCTATTAAAGTAATCAATAAAAATATCTGCTTCGTCATCTTCTCCCTTACAGAGGTTTCTCTTCTCAAGAAGAACAAACCTTTCTCTTCCTATTGCATTTTTATCACTCTAAATAAAGGCTTTACAGATCTCCAGAAATCTTTTCTCTGTTTATCATGCTCGAACTTAGCAAAGAAAGATTTCTTTTCTCGTCGGTTCATGTTAACTACTAAAATTCTCTGCTTTTTATATGCTTTCATGTTTTTAGGGCTACCTGTAAGGTTAGCAACGTTTTTAAGATGACAACGTCTCATAATGGCTTTCCTAAGTACTTTAGACACACGCGGCTGATTATTTGCCCTGAAAACTTTAGTTTTTAAGGGAGCATGCTTATCTAATGTAGCTATAAAGATACTTTCAAAATTTTCGTAGGTCGAGATATTTACAAGGTCTCTAGTTAAATCATCTAAAAAATTATTTACATTAAAATCCTTATATTTACCGGAAGCAGCCATCTGTACGTGTTCTTCAAATTATGTGTTCTGTAAATATTTGAAAAATTCCTACAGAAGTGTCCTTGGCATAAAGCCTGCAACTATGCTAAAAGTGCACTCCACCATGCTCGATCTTTTAGAGATTTGCTGCATATTTACAGAACAGATATTTTGAAGAACACCTATGGAGGGATGCTTCCGATTTATGATATTTCACTTCATAATTAGGCATCACAATATATTGTGTTGTAAGAATGTATACTACATGTATACTACACTAAAGAATTGTGGTCACTCAACCTGGTTTCAGTAGTTCCAGTATTTATTATCTATTTATTATTTATCTATTGGGAAGTAAGAAGTCGATGCATGTACCTGGTGACGACTTTCAACAGGTTTTTCTCACATATGATTATGAAGAGAGTGTGAAAGCATGAATTCCACCAATCCTAGGTTTTCTGGTTCCAAGTTGAAATCACCTGTCAGAAGAATATTGTCATATTTGGAATAAAACTCTAATGCCTCTGAAATTTTAGACAGAAAATACGAACTTTCCTGTTTTGGAAGTTTATAAATATTGCAAATAAGACACTTTTGTTTTCTAAGATTTAGTTCAAGGAAAATTGCTTGGATGTCAGAATCCATATTATACCTGTCTAAACGACGTGACGGAATATCACTGCGAACATAAGTCAAGGAACCGTCACGTGTACCAGATATATCAGGTCGATACAGTTTGCAATAACCCTCCATACAAAACTGACCATTTAGAAATGACCGGTCAAGCTTAGTATCTGCGATTGTAAAGACGTCAAAATAATCACAATAATATTTATGTAGTCCGTCTATTACTATACGATTTCATCTTTCTGTAGGTTGCCATTAATACGAACAAACCCGTTAGGTTCATTCCCATGTTCAAATCCATTTGCTTCATCTTTATCAATATGGATTATAATTCCATTCTTTTTCGTATGGGGTATTTATTAACCCCACTTGTTTTTGAGTGTACAAATCTCCGTTTGATGTTTTCACATTATTGTTACTTTTTACCACTGCTTTATTTGTCTGACTCTCGTTAAGTTCGTCTTTTTTGCACAATAACTTCCTTTAAAGGAGAGGTGTTATGTTTTAATCTTTCTCTTATATCTATATTGCTTTCGTTTATGTCATCGGATTTAGCATCAATGTTAGGCAAAGTTATACTTGAGCTACTTCAAACAGAAAGACATTTATCGGGACCGAACTTATTATTGTTGAGCCCACAGGAACACCAGATTTATTGAGAGCAAAAAGACCACTCTTTTTTACATACGATAAATGTGTACAACTTCATACAGCAATAAAACGCGTTCTGATACGATAGCAGTAAGATTAGTAAGATGTGGCTTGGCGTATCCAGCCCAAGTCAAAGCAACACGAGGTAGACCTAAAAGTTTAAATTCTTAATAGCTTTCTGTATGACGAGGGGTCTTAAGAGGCCTATCTAATGAAGAATTTTTGTTAGTATTTTTTATACAGAAACCAGTGGCGGATACAGTCCTAGTCAGAGGAACACGAGGAAGAGCTTAAAGTTTTAATTCTTAATAGCCTACTGTATGACGATGCGTCTAAGAGACCCATCTTCATACAGAAAGCTATTTGAATTAATGATTTTGACCATGCTTGGAATCTCCATTTCATTGCCGTGACTAAGCCTCTGATACTTTCCCTTGGTTGTTTATCACTTGCTACTGAATCATCAAGTTAGTACAATATATGGTATGACGAACTGGTAAATCAAATTTCTTATTCTTCCATATCGACGTCAAGACCGTCGGCTTCTAACTTTTGTCACAGAGTCAACAACAACTGTATGATTCAGCGCTTGTCCGAGTCAAGTCAAGACTCTCAAAATCATCAGCCACGGTAGATTTCATGTTTGTTTTTGACACCATTGAAGTGAAATGTTATTACGGTCATTTATCGCGACTGATTATGACAACTCGTGACTTCACTTTGCCAATACGGTACTAGTTAGGCGACCGCCTGTTATAACTTATGATAATGGCGGGTCGCAATTTCAAGTTAAGCGGCCCAATTCATGTTTCTCCTTGCTTTTTTCTCTCTTTGCAATTAAGAAATTACAGATGTCCCTAATATGCTTCCGTAAATTATTGTTTGGAAAGATTTCGTTGAGCGTTGTTGCCCATCCAGTGGCGGAACAGCACGATGAAGAACTAAACATGTTAATTCTTAATAGCTTTTGTATGATAATGGGTCTTTAAAGACCCATTATCATACAAAAGCAATTAAAAATTAATGAGTTTGAGCATGCTTCCAATCTCCATTCTATTGATTTAACTAAGTAAAAGCATGTTCTGAGTCCGCCCATGCCATCAGTGTTACATATTTCGAATTTTAATATTTTTTACACACCAGTTAAGAAACTCAGCTTTCAACATTGTTTTCGGAGTACTTTTAAGTCTACCTTTTTTTTAGCAAGTCTCATGGTCCAAATTTAATTGTTGGCAGTTAATTGTTGATGGTATGAAAATCTGCCATTTTTTGAGTAAGCCAAAAAATACAAGTCTCCGTGGTCGATTTTGACTAGGTAAAAGACGTGCCTCTAATAGTTGTGGGTTCAAGTACAGTCTAAGACGATGTTTGGGCCATCAATGGGACTGGTAAAATAAACCTGTATCTCTAGCTAACAAAATAATCTTCTGTTATAAGAAAAATGCGTAAGTTAAGAATATAAATCAAGAATACTGAGAGGAGATTGTTTAAATCCGATGTCACTACCGTTGTGAATATATTACCGAGTAAGATAGGAGAAATATGTAATCCGCTTTCACTGACCGTGTAGTATTACTACCTTTTAATAATAACCGAAAATAAACTCTAAATTATAGGCCACGCCCGGTATTTATATGCCAAGAGGCGTGTTGAGTATGATACTGTATTTGCCTTAGTGCATATAGGTTACCTGCATTCCAAAATGCAGGATGGAATGAAGGAGTCTATATACACGAAGTCGAAATATTCGTTGTCGTCGTAGATTAGACCGCGCTCAAGCTCCCTCGTCTTATAATTGGGTTTAGTATAAACAAATAGGTTTCTGTATAAAAAATACTAACAACCATTCTTCATTAGATAGATTATTATTATATTACGGGCATACGATTATAAAAAAGATAATTACAAGCTTAAACAACAGTGTTAGCCCACACATGACGTTCATAATTTTTCTTATAACAATGATAATACGAAGTTACGGCGTCGTAACACCGTTTTTGTAACGTTATTTTGGTAGTGTCCCAGCTGTATTGTAAGAAAGTAAACAATTTAACATTTGCGTGTGAGTATTGTATACAATGATTCTTTAAGGTTATGGTAAGTTTCAGAGGCGGACTCAGAGCACGCTTTTACTTAGTCACAGGCATCTAATGGAGACTCAAAGTCATTAATTTTAATTACTTTGTGTATGACGCTGGGTCTCTAAAGACCCAGCGTCATACATAAATCTTATTAAAAATTAAAAGTAATTATACTCCATCGGGTTGCTCTGGCTAGGGCTGTATCCGCCACTGCAGATTTAGCATGGATACAGTTGTTTGAAGGAAATTTCAAACCATTAAGATCTGGGATTAAATTTGAATTTAAATGATATATTGATTCACCAGTGGAAATCGGAATATTACATATAAATCGGATTACTCAGATTCCGATTACATATGATTATTTGGCATTTAAATATAATCTGGAACATGTTTTCTTTAAATATCGAAGAAATCATAATGTAATAAGAAACTGACTATTTCCATTGTCATGCAGTTTATGATAATATTAGATTTTGAAAAATGGTATCCTTCAATTTTACCTACCAAAAATGTTTTTATCATTATACACAATTATATCTGACATCTAAATCCCTTTTCAGGCAGTTAAACAAAGCAAACATGGATTATCTCCCAAAGGACGTGTTCACCTTTACACCAAATTTACAACACATGTAAGTGGCAAATTTAGCAGTTTGATCATCTACCTTTTACCTCCTGGAATAGGTAGTAATCCGAATCTGATAATCCGGATTTTATTTTGACCGCTGATAGAGTTCTAAATATACTTCGTCTTATCTATGTTAGGCAAAGTGCTTAAAGTTTTACTCTACAATCCTTAATATGAGTTTTCAGAGGCGAACTCAGAACATGCCTTTGCTTAGTCATAGCAGTAAGAGGGGTACTCAAAGTCACTAATTTTAATTACTTTATGTATGACAATGGGTCTCTAAAGACCCATTGTCATACATAAAGTTAT
>JAUCNQ010115831.1:0-11143 GCA_032352715.1 Bougainvillia muscus
TCTGCTTCAATTGATTGAGTAATATTGGGAACAACCAACTATTGTCCTAAAATTAGAAATGATAGAAAAATCACAACATTAACCGATCATTCCATGTACGACACGAGCTGACAGTCTCAATTATTTGCTTTATAAATCACTTTATTTCCATCTAAAAATAAGTTTCTTTGTGCATATTGAGTACGCCCAAAGACATTACTCCTTTTTAAGTGAAATTATCAAAAAAAAATTGAAAGGATTTTAAGGGGGAGACTTTATAGCATCAAGTGACCAACAAACGAACGGATTTTACTTCTTTACCTTAAAGAGACGTATTGCATTATTCTACTGTCATATGATTGTATAGATGCTATTCTTCAATCCTGTATAGTACAGAATTGGAGGACAAAAGCTGCATACCTACCTGAGATATAGATAATACTGTCTTTAAAGTTTTCAGTGAAGATGCTCGTACTGAACTAATGTTGTGCTTAAAGAATGGCCACAGCCTTGGTACCAGTTCAGTTAGATTTCCTAACGCAACGTTTTGAGAATTGACTGAAACAAGAGCAGACAGAAGACTCATCACACTGTTGGTAGATGCAGTAAGATCATCTAGTTCCAGCAAAGTATCCCAAAGTGTGGTTTTCACAATTGGAATCTAAAGAGAAATATTCCATAACGAAATTCTGTAAATCCTTAAAAACATATTCAGAAATATTCTGAATTTACTTATTTAGAGTTACCGCTACCGATTATCTACCAGGGTTAATAATCTTAATTTATAGTCTACCTACTACCTCTTTTGGATCATAGTTTGTTTAGCAGGGAATAATAAAAGGTTTAGTAGCGTTTTTCTAACCGATACTCAAAGATAATGTGCCTAAGACAATATTTAATAAGTTCGTTTCATACATGTCATAGTTGTCTCATACATGTGACAGATAAATAATGCCAACAGAATGCCAGTAAAAGCTCTGCATTATGGTTGTGGTGTCTGCAAAGATGGTTACCTACATAGCAGGCCTCAAAAATTTGAACTTGGATTGAACCTGACTTAAATTTGTTAAATTCAAACTTTTGAACTGCGTTCAAATGAGTTCCGTTTATTTATGTTACAGTAAGGACCACTTCTGTAATGGGTTCCGCAATATTCAAGCTATTATTAAGCTAAAGCGATACCATCTATTATAACTATAAGAAAACAATATAACTATAAAATTTGATTCCACCTTTTTCATATTTCACGTCAAAAATCGTTTAAATTTTACCACAAAGATGGAAACGAAACTATTTATAAAGCGAATTCTCCTTGATAATCTTTTAAAGCCATTCTTAGTTAAAAAAAAACTTTCAAATGTAAATGCTCCAAACAAGAAATTTTAGCGTAGAAATACTAACCTGATCAGGCAAAGCTTTAGCAAGAATATCAGCAACAGGGAGGAGAGATGCAGCAGCCACAGCACGTACATCATCATCTCCATCTTGGAGTCCCTTTAAAATCCATGGTAAAGCATGGGGTAAAAGTTCAACAGCAATATCCTACAAGAAAAGGTGTAAATAATTACTAGTGATGAAATAATTTAAACGGTCACTGAGCAGTTCAATAGTAAAATTTTCAGTTTTGATTTCAAATCGTAGCCTGTAACATCAATGCTACAGGCTACACCAAATTATGAGTAAAAGTTTTACAACAATTCCTTAGTAAGCCTTACATTTGCTGGTCTCTTCGCACATCATTTCAATTTTATCTCAGGATGAAGTGTTGTTGTGCATATAGAGTAGGGAGCGTTAAGATTATGTATACCTTTCTAACAGCTAGCATATACTTTAAACCAAGTAAACCACCGTGACGAACTTGCCATTGGTCTTGCTCTTGTAATTTAATGAGTATACCAAACACCTTCAGTACGCTTCCGTGTGGTAAATGAAGAAGAATAACACCAAGTGTTTGTGCACAAGTTTCATGAATTGGAGCAACAACCTAAATAAAACGAAAACCAATCCTATCGAAATCAAGTCAACATGTCTTGTCAGCTGTTTAACAGAAATATTTCGCGAAAATAAATTAGAAACACAAAAAAATGTAAAACATCAAAGTAAAGAATACTAACTCTTTTCGGAGCTTGAGCATATTGACTGATGACATGTACTTATTGCCAAATTAGTTTTAATTTAGTTTACTTCGATAATATTGTAGCTGATCATTACCTCATCCGAAACAAAGTCGCCAAATCTATCTAGAGCAAATACACACAGAAGTTTCAGGGCTGTATCTTCTAACCAAGCAGTATTTACTTCTGTGATCTGAAATTTTACAAAAAAAAACATGTACGTATTACAGCTAGGTAGCATTTTTCTAACATACATTGCAGCCAAAGTTCATTTAATAACTTATTTAAACAGTGTGTTAGCATTTTCAAACTCTTAAATTCCAATTATACAAGTTAACATCTGTTCAAACTTAAGACCTTTCATTTTCTTAAAGCAAATTCACAGACCCTAATATGTTATATAGGTCCTAGGGGGTTTCAGCTAATGGAATCTTATATTATGATAAAGAAAGTGCCCTGTTTAATCAGTCAAAGTTTTATTGAAAATTATTTATTCAAAACATAACAGTTTTTTTATTCTTTTGCCTGGCTGTTGCTGTCTTGACAATTAGTTGATCAGGGACCGTCCGCAAAATTCGCATCGTAATACGCACCATTTTAATCAAAGAAGAAGCGTTTTTGTGCATACTATATATGCACAAAAACCACTTCTTCTGTATGAAAATTGATGCAAATTTCCATATGAATTTAGTGGACAGTCTCTAAGAAATTAAATTGTGTACCTTCAAAGCAGGTGTATCTTTACATTTTCCAGCACTGTCTCCGTGTATTTTGATAATTTCTCTTAAACCGCTTGATGCACCATGACGTATTTCCCATGATGGATTAAATAATTCATGACAAAGTTCTGCACAGAAATCTTCAAATGGCCAGTATTCAAGCTAAAGAAATGCAAGGGTTCGTCTCAAAAATAAGTTAAACTAGAAAATGCCTTGCATTTTAGCAATCGCAATATAATCAGGTTAAGGGGGGTGATAAATCTTCTCTGGTGATTCAATGCAGAGTTTTCTGGCTCTCAAACTCCAACAGGGAAGCATCAACTTATCTTGAGCGTAAAATGAAGCAGAAGATGCTGTGTATCAAAACAAACCGTCCAAGCTAAACTAGCAGCAGTTTACACTAGATGACCACGACTTTGATGCCACGATAAAATCTTTGTACCGGTTTTCGCCCCTGCTTAAAAATACGCAAATTTCTCGGAATATGTTTTCCAACCTCGTCCCCAGCGCCTTCCGCTTCTTAATCAAAGAACGTAAAAAAGCGAAAGGCTCTGGGGACGAGGTTGTATATTTTCTTGATTAGAAATATTCAAACATTTTGAAGATTATAGCCGCTCCGAAATGCTTTCTTGCCATTATCATCATAATTTCATAATATCTTAAGTCTCAAGAGTTTCTTTTTGTGACTTTAGATACGTTTATAAAATCTAATGTTTACATATTATTTAAAATTTACTGAAGCGTAAAAGTAAAAGAATATTTTTGATTAATGATAAAAAACACCAAAGCAGAAGTGTTTGTAAAGAAAAGTTTGTATTACCAAAACACTCCATCTAGTTTGTTTTAGAAATGCTTTTTTTTTAAAAAAAAATAAGTGTTTGTGTGTGTTAAAGAAGTGTAAATAAGTGTAAAAGTGTAATATTTCAGAGATTTGCATCTTCCG
Source organism: Bougainvillia muscus (assembly GCA_032352715.1). Lineage (NCBI taxonomy): Eukaryota > Metazoa > Cnidaria > Hydrozoa > Anthoathecata > Bougainvilliidae > Bougainvillia > Bougainvillia muscus. The sequence continues at coordinate 3,756 of JAUCNQ010115831.1, forward strand.
TGCGTCAAAATGTCAAAACTGAATGCAGTGTTTTCTCGTTCAAGTTACTAGAAAAAATGAATATGGACAAACTTTAAAAGTACTCACAACAACATGAAGGTATGTAGGGTATATTTATTGAAAATTGGAACTTCAATGATGTTATATTCACTTTATGAAAAAACACCTGATTTACGCCCCTTTTTGGACTGTTATTACTCAATTTTTTGCAAGCCTCCTCTCTGGACAACTATTTAGAGAGTGTTTCTTAATTCTTTGTCGTACGAACTTTTAAAACATGTTGAACGAGAGAGACGCATATCTGACTTGTATGTTAGATCTAACGGTGCGCCATTCAGATTATTATCTATTAATATTTGAAGCAAATGAAGCGTTGATAATCCACGCAGAGGATTGATTTTTAGGAAATGGCACGATAATCAAAACTGGATTTTTGGTAATAAGGAGGAGAATTGGTAAACCAAAGCCTCGCTACGCGATTGCAACTAGTTTCACAAATCGTTTTACTTTCACCTCACATGAATGTCATCATTGCGCATACAAAGTATGAATGGAAATTGATTGAAATGAAGCTGTAAATTCAATCCAGTAAGCACACAACCAGGCACTAATCCAGGCCTTTCAAACGTTTGCCAATCGAATGCTGCTCCTTGAAATATGATGTTGAAACTGCCTATTTTATTATGAAAAATATCCCTAAAAATATTGCCCTCATTAGGATCGGACGCTGCCCCCTATTCTAGATTAGATCCTGACAACATACTTAACTTACATAAAAAATATTCCTTCAACGGTTTAAAATAAAAGAGTAATGCACTAAACCTACAGTCCTACAACAACTAAGATATAAGGTCTTCAGGACCCTCGCTTTGTGCACTATATATCCTTAAAAAAATATCTTGCATAGTGAACGTCATAAAGGCACAACAAATAACAGCTGCAGGGGATAAATAATTTTTAGACCTTGTACATTAAGAAATTTTCATGTACTTAAAGGTCGTTTTAGCTGATATTGTAGTACATACATATTTGCATACTCACTGTCATAGTAAATTTCTATGTACATACAATACATCTCAGATTTACGTAAATGACTAATTCTCTTGATTTGCGAAATAAAAGTCTGTGTCTCTATAAAGAATGTGGGGAAATTTGAAGTAAGTAGTTGATATAGGTATGGAATACAAACCTCTTCAAAGACCATTGTATCATCAGCAATATTATCAATTAATACTTTGTCCTCACTAGTTTGTTCCACCAGCACACTTTGTGTACGACGTTGACGCTTCTCTGCTGTAGGACCAGTTTCAGTGTTATCAAAACTAAAAACAAATGGATCAAATCTCCAAGGGTTCGTCTCAAAATTCGCTCCACAATTCGCTTTATTCATATTTGTTTTCATCTCAGATGAAGTTTTATTGTGCATATACTTTGTATGCACAATAACGCTTAACATCTAAGGTGAAAATGAAGCGAATTGTGAAGCGAATTTAAGCAAATTTTTGAGACTTTGATGAACAAACATTCTTCTTCTGAATGAAATTGGAGCACAACAAATATCAGGTCACTGTAAAATGAAAAGTACGGAAATATGAAAAATGAAAAGATTTCTAATACTATATCTAAATGAAAGTTTTTAAATAGCATTGGTACCTTCTATTCTCCTGTTCTCTAGATCTCTGTTTGGCTATGGTTTTGGCCTTTCTTTTAGCACGATTCTTTTCACGGGCACTCATTTGTCCATCAGAAGAAATTGCCGCTATTTGCGATGCAACCACATCAGCAGCATTCTAAAATAAAATAAAATTCGTATAAATTTTCTTACAGGAGAGTCTTTGTACATACTGTGTATGCACAAAGACAATGCTTCTGTGATAAATTGTGATTAGATGTGATATGAATTTCGTGAAAGGTCCCTAACCAACATTCAAAGACTAAAATTGAAACCATGCTAAGATCCCTTGTTGCCACCTAAAACCAAAATGTTTCCCAATCTGCACAATGTATGGTTACATACAAGTTTCTTTTTAGAGAAGGGACTGTCAGGGTCTAATCCAGAATAGGAGGGCAGCATCCAATTAGATGGATAACGGCAATTTTTATGCAAAAAAACGTCCTAAAAATACATAGATTTCTTAGGCCACACTACACATGATCCTAAATGATTTTAACCTTCTTGACACTACACATGATTCCAAAATGTCAGAAACCATCTACAGTAACATACTTTTTGCAATGTAGTGCATTTATCACAAATAATTGTACTAAGTTGTCTAAAAACTTTGTTTAAGTTGTTTTGTCCATTTAGTCCCTAGGATAAAAATTGTCAGAAGATTTCTCTTGGAGATACAAAATAAATAATAACAAGATCGCCAATAAGACTTTTGTGTACATCAGGGTTCTTACCTCAGTAGATAATTGTTTTGATATTTGTCTTTCGAATTTATCATTCGAGATCAAATCATCATCTTCAAACAAATTATCCATACCTACATCTAAACTCCCCGCAAAATCTAACCCTAACTTTTTCCGTAACATATTACGTTGTCTTGCTACCTGCTCAGGGCGACTCAAACCTAAAATATAATTTGTTCAAATGTTGTTGTTCTTACTTTCAAAAGACGTTATATAACAGTATTACAGTATCATAGATAAGTTGTAAACTAGTTGTGCTATTTCACAAATTTATTCACACCAAACCTTTTAACCCCTATGTAGCACAACAAGCTAGGACCCATACGCAGCACAAAGACAAGGTCCTATTCCAAACCTTTTAAGGGTCCATCAATCGAACGCTAGCTGTTCAATAATGATGATAAATTGCCTCTTTTATGAAAAATAGTCTTAAAAATACTTAGGGACCGTCTCAAAAATTCGCTTAAATCCGCTTAGCTATTCACTAAGCTATTCACTACTTAGCTACATAATTCGCTTCATTTTCATCTTAGATGAAGTGTTATTGTAACACATAAGTGTTACAATAACACTTAATCTAAGATGAAAATGAAGCGAATTACGAAGCGAATTTAAGTGAATTGCTAAGCGAATTCTTGAGACGAACCCTTAGTTTTCAAAGAAAACTTTTAGGACTTTTTTTACATAAAAATTGCCCTTATTCAACTAATGAATGACACTGCCCTCCTATTCTAAAATAGACTCTGAAGACAAACCTGCAAGACTAATATCTTCTTCAAGATCAAATTCATCGCCAGCAGATCCAAGTAGTTTTTCACCATGTTGTAAAACTCGAAGAATATCAAACTCTTCAAATCGAAGCTTTCCAGCTGATTTCTCAGTACTGTTTTTGCCAGTCTGTCCTTTACCAGTTTCATCTTCAAGCAAAGATTCTACAAACATGTTACAAATATGGAATTCACTTTGAGAAAAATTAATTTCTATGTAAAATAGTCCTATTCTATTATTAATTAATTTTAGGTCTGCATTATACAAAATTTACAACTGATCAGCGAATACTGTATCTGCTTTAATTTAAACTGTTAAAAGAAGTGGGACATAAAAATTCAATTTACTTAAAGGGTATACCTACAAAAATCCACTTAGATTCGCTTCAAAAATCGTTTCATTTCATCTCAGAAGAAGTGTCATCGTGCATACAAAGTATGCACAATGACACTTCTTCTGAATGAAAATTGATAGGAATGAAGCAAAGTTATAAAACGAATTTTTGAGACGAACCTTAAAGAAATGTTGTTAAAGGAAAATAAAAGGATTAGTTTCTAGATGCTTCTTCATTTACCTTACATCTTGTGGGTTTTGTCTCTGGACTATCAAAATACAGATGAAAGCACCAGCTACGGATTCACTAATAAAAAACGGGCATGCCTCTGTCTTACCAAAATCAGAGTTTTTGGTCATGAAGTGTCATGATATACATGGCTTCGTGTTGATGTTTGTCATGAAAATCATTGGCAATCACTAAGGAATTAGTATTTAGTCCGACATGAATGGAAATGACCAAAAATCATCATGTTGAAGCAAGCATTGACAAGTATCAATTTTTGTATTTCTTCCTGCTTGACAGGCAAGTTAAAACGTTTACTGTCATGCTTAACTTTAGGGATATCAGTTGCAAAGAAACAGTTCCAATATTTACCTAACTTGACTTTAATTCCATCAGGGTTCCATTTTGGAACATTTTCTGCTATAGCTTCAATAGCTTGAGCTGCTGCAATTCTTGTATCCCAGCTCTTACTGTTTAGATGTACATGAACCTGAACAAATTGAAATATAGTAACATGAATTTGAGATCAACATAGTATCATAGCTCGAAATAACGGCCGGTTAACGGTCATTGAACGACAGAATATAACATTTGACCGTTAGTATTTCTTAAATGCTAATCATTTTTACCAGCCAGTTTGACGATATTTTTGTTTCCATGTCGCGTTCTCACACTAACGTAAATGGTTAGGTTAATAAGATAATAATTTGCAAAAATTTCCTTGTTTTAGTGAGTTAGGTTTTAACTTGAGTCAGCCAAAATGCATGCATGAAAACAAATATGGCTTCCAATGAAACAAAGACTTTTCTAAGAATTGTAATAGTTTTGAACATAAAAGTATTATCAGAAATTGATTTAGTTGGGTGACATTTTTTAAGGCAAATTACCTAAAGATATGACTGCCAGGATTTTCACTTAACCGTTGTATTTTAATTTCTCTAGATCAAGATGACCGTCGACCTATAATGAGTTGTTTCGAGCGCTGTACGTAATATGTAAGATTTCTGATGAAAAATGTGAGATATCTTAAGCAAAATATGAGACGTAAACGTCCTTAATCCTATAGCACTACCAAGGCAATACTAGGTAAAAATTATGAGTCTTAGTAAAACGCAGTTTGTCAACTACAATAGGAGACCATTCACACATTTTTTTCAATTTTCCTTTTTTTCAAAAATTTCAATTTTTTTTTGTTTGTAAATACTTTTTAGCACACTGATGTAAATTAGTTTAATTTTGAATAAAACCATTTAATGCTGGCAAATCTTTTGACCTTACTTACACGATTAAGGAGATTCTGCAATTCATGTGGATGTAACTTCTGTACTTCACCTAACTGTTTTGCAGCTGCTTTTCTTGTGACAGGTGTTGATCCACTGTCAAGGATAACAAGTAAACGATCAAGTCTAAATGGAGAAAGAAGATAAAATAATTTTTTATCCTTTATTGCCTGGTGGTAACAAGATGGTTGCACACACTTAACAAGCAAAATGCTTCAAGATTGTTTCAGTGTGTATGACCAATTAATGGGTGCTAGGCATTAAAGGGTTAAAGATTGAACAGGAGATAAAACAATATAAGATAAAACGACAAGAAAAAAAGAAAATGATAAATTTGATGTACCTTGTAGCCATCTTTTTTCAATATAACCAGTGACACTGAACCTAAAAAGTTTGGTAAATAAATCATGATTCACAGGTCAATCAAAAATCGAAAGACACCTTTAAAAAAAATATTGTTTGATATCACCTGAATTGATGACATTTAATATCCTAAGAATGCTATAAGTGGAGACCAATAGAAAAATGGTATTACACAAAAATATCACGAAGGCGTATAATTTTTAAAGTTGATTACGGTAAAGGCCTGTTTGAATGTAAACACTGTGCTTTACTTGTTAATATTTCCTTCCTTAAATACTTTCCATCATCAGGGGTTGATCTAGGAATTTAATTTTGGCGGCGGTAGTGCCATGTTTGTGGCACCTTAAGGTTGATTCTCCTTGCCGCTGGGGGTCTGGGGGAACTTTTGGTTTTTTTTTTGCTTAAAATAGGTCTTAGAAACATGTACACGAGAAAACATAAACACTTGTTGTTATTAAGCACAACTTGCATTTCTTTCAGGTAACAAAATAATTTTCCAAAGTAATCTTCATAATGAAGCTGTTTTGACCTCTCAATGATTACGTTGTTTGTTAAATGCTCAGAACTTCGAATTAAAAGACCAGAAGTTAATTCTAATTTGTATTGTTATTCACGCCTTTTAATATTAACAAAAAAGAAGTCTTTTATTAAATCAGTCTCTCTTATTGACGTCCAAATATGGTGAAAATCACCAGAAAAAATAGCCCTGAATGTAAACATTACATTGGTCTTATTTCTAAAATACTTATAAACGCATTCCATGGTATTTGTGTATCTATGAGGTAAAATTTCAGAAGAATAAGTTTTGTTTTCGGACTTGTTTATGACTTTTCTAGCTCATCAGGCTGGTTTCTACCGGGCGTAAATAAAATGCCTTTAATTTGAGCTAATAAAAAAAAACGGTATTCATTCGCAAAAGACTGACAAGTAGTAGATTAATCAAGCCATTGCTTTACGACCAATCAGAAGAGATTAATTCCTAGTCTTCATGGTCCTGTTTGATCGATGATATTTAGATAATAAGGGTTGCAAGCAATCGAGGCTGGTCATAAGGGGCCAGTCACATATCGATTCCTTACTCATTGTGACGTTAACCTTTACCCTTAATGTCACAGGTCCAAAATATGCCTAAAACTGATGAAAATCATTTATCACGGTCTTGTCCCTTCCAACTCGTTCATTGTCCTTTTTCCTGTTCGCGTCTCCCTTTCCGAGCCGCGGGCTGACTGGAGTGAATGTTTGTGTTTTTTGAAATAATGTCTTTTAGTGGTGCGTCCTGTGCATTCAAAAACGTGGAATGAGGTTCAAATTGGGAACAAGGAACGAGGTTCAGATCAGGAACGAGGTTGATACTTGCAAGAGATATAAATTGACCTTGATACAAATTTTTTGTTTCCATCAGCCATGATGGCGTAACTGAACAGAGGACCCTAACCTATCCTGTGTTTGTGAGATGGTTTTTTAACTGTTCCTTTCTTGTTAGGTATAAAATAACTATTTTCCTTCTTCTGTATTTATTTCGTATTTGGTTGCAGGAAAAACGATACTTTCATTGTGCAATTTTTAACGTCAGAGTACTTGACCCTCCCTCCCTTAAATGTCGAAACAACGCTAAGCATGAAAGGAATCGATACGTGACTGGACCCTAAAACAACGTGTCTGGATTTATATATATATCAATGAGAACAGCACAAGAAAGAGGATAAACAAATAAGCCATATGCTAATAATATTTCTGCCGTTTTTTTGTCAAGAAAACGGCAGAAAGATTATTAGCATACCTTAAAGGTATAAATATTTGGGTTTTAATCGATGGTTCAGGGGCCAAGAAACGAGAATAAAAAGAAGTAATGGTATTTGGGCTACGTGTGTGGAACCGTGCAAGAGTGTTGCCTAAATTACAGGTGTACTGAAGAAGTAACAGCCAATGAGTTGAGTTGAGGTTCATATTTATCGTGGCTAGCCCCACTAAGCTCGAGGGATATACCCTGTCGCTTGTTTCCA